>VUQR01004966.1:51287-61409 GCA_015108515.1 Hemichromis elongatus
TAATGTTTAGATTGTTGCATGACTGTTTTCTTTTTTTTTTTAAACATTCATTTATATCATTTAAATAATTGCCGTTTTTGTGCTTTCTTTGAGCTGCATAACCAGTTAATTCTTTGCTAGTGTGATTTGATACGGCGGTTCTAGGATAGGATTCCCTTACCTGTATACATGCTAACTGCAGTGATATAGTTAATCTAAAATTGTTAGTGTTAGGCTTTGATTTTGCAGCATGTTTGTGGGTGTTTCAGATACGTTTACACTGTAGAAATGCAGCTTTGTCTGAGTAATAATATACGTTTAAGGACTTTACTGATGTATGCAAAAGTGAAAGAGTGCACACTTATTTATTTTGCATTAAGATTCAGACACATTTTCATAATATTGATAATAATGCCATGAGCACAGAGGTTTTTCACTTCTATAATTAGTAGCTCACCATTGCAGATTAGATAGCCATCTAAACCATGCTTAAAAGTATCAATGTGCAAGTATAAAACACGAATGACTGCATTCCTACTAAACCAAAGATTAAAGTTCCTTTTGCAAAAAGGTGGATGGCCTGAATGTTTTTCGGGGGGGTTCCCATTAGTGTTTGGACCAGAAGCAAAGGTTGAAAACATTAACGTTTTGGAGAGACCACCCACGATTTAATGCCTCACAAACATGAAATGTTTTGTTGCACCAGTGCTTAACAGCACTCCTCTGTTCTTTTAGACCTCAGCCAAGGAGCCATGCCAGACTAGTCAGACCAGTTTGGAAGGTGACCAGCCCCCGGAGACCCCGAGCCCTACCACGCCCTCTTCACCTGCACCAGTGCCTTTCCCCAGGAAGCTGAACCAGCCAGATACACCACCAGAGGAAGAGCCAGGCTCCACCATGGCGGTCCCTGTTCCCCTGCCACGACAGACTCTCCCTAAGAAAGATCCAGATGAGGTGGGAGACAAAATGGGTGAAGTCCTTGACTCGGAGAAATCTGAGAGCGAGTCCTCAACCAAGACTACCTTCTCAGACTCGGGTATTGAGGATGGGAAGAGTACACCCACACTAGAGGAGGAAAAGGTACCTTTTGAAAGTGAACTAACATCTGCTCATGTATATTTATGAAGTCCGATAATGTATTTATTTATTTTTAGTATTAATACTAAAATCCTTGTTCCAGGTTGCCGGAGACACCCCAGAGACAGAACAGCCACTATCTCTCTTTGATATGGAATCTAAGACATCTGAGGGGCATTCGATAAACTCTATGAATTCAGCAGAAGCAGAGGTCCTGAAGATCCCAGCTAATGGAGAATTGCCAGCTTCAAGCGGTGTTTCGATTCCTGTACCTTCGCCTGCATCCTCCTCTGCTCCCACCAAAGTAGCAAACGGCAGCCTGATAGAGGATCCCCCCAAGCAGACACCAATGGGAGTAAACGCAGACCCTGGGTCGTCTCATCTCAATGGAGGGATTATCAAGCAGTTCTCCTATTCAGGCAGCATGGCATCTGAGAGCATGGATATGTCTGTCCACAAGGAGAACATGTCCATTTGTGCAAGGGTGAGTCAACACAGATCAAAACTTTCTGTACTTAAAGGAATCCGTGTGATTCATTTCCTCAAACTTTTTTAAATACCAGAAAGGAATGGTCAGAGGAGATGGACAGATAGATCCCTCATTCTCTAAAGTGTTTTTGCAGAGCATATCTTCATGGTGAAACCGGTGCTGAAGTGTTAAAGATGTACAGAGGGCAGCTCTGTAGGAAACCCCCTCCTGGGGGAAAAAGATGAAGTGTTTCTCTGCACTCATAGCGGAACTGAAACAGCATTGTGTTGTGTTTTAGGGTGTGGGAGTTTGAAACAGACTATTGCCTGTCTCCCATTAGGTTTGCACGCACGTTGCTCTTAGGGAAACCCAAAGTTCTACATTCATGAGGACTTAGGTAACTTTTTTATTGACTGTGAGGATGCTTGGATTTATTTCTCAAGTTTGTGCAGAATTGGTGACAAAGGATATCGAGACATCACCGAAATGATTATTTATTTGATTTACACGTACCAGCTTTAAAAGGGATAATTTTGTGAACCCACTTGGGACAGTTTATCTCTAAGAATCACCAAATTCATGTCCGACAGTCTTTGTAAGCGAGACGATTGGGAGGCGAGACGTCGGGGAAGAGAAGCCAAATATGCAACACTTTCAGTTCATCTGGACCAATGGTGGCCTTTGTGTGGGCACAGTTCAGCATTCACTATTGTCAGTGGAAATTTCTATGCAGCCCATTGTCAGTGAGTTGCTTCTGGAGGCTTATGGACTGACCATGATTAAAATCCTATTAACTGTGCACCGAGTCATGGCAGTTTAATATGTTAGGTTTTTTTTTTAAATAATAGATTATTTACCAGGAAAATTTGCCTGTAAGCTTTTTTTCTTTTTATTATTTCCTTGTTTTTAAAAAATATTTCTTTGTTTCTGCAAAGGAGAGAGTGAGGGAAATCATCAGTGTGTGCATGCACTCATAAATCCATCGGGGTGTGTGTGAGAGCTGCATGTGTTTTTTTCCTTTTGTTTGTTTGTTTGGTTTTTGTGTGAATGGATGGATGATGGGGAGTCAGCACAGTCACGGAATGGCCTCAAACATAAATGCAGCGGCTAAACTACAGAGCGGTGGATTTATCCTTTCATGTTGGTGTCAGTGTGCGCTTAATAAAACACAAGAACACACAAGCACATAGATTTATTGTCAGTGTGTCAGTTCCACAGAAAAGCATTCAACAGTACGCAGCAGTGCAACATTAGCATCCGGTAGCTGCCAGCCATGACAGGAGGCTCACACAGATTCTTCATATGGAGCGTGTTTGCTCAGCTGTGTTGGCTTCATGGGGACGCTTTGTCACGGCGAACAGCAGTTTGTGAAAACCAAAATAATTCCCCTCTGAATGGGGAACACCTTCCTAGGGTTCTCCTGTCCTCATGGATTTACTTTGTATTTATTAAATCTTCAACCTAATGTTTTGTTTTGGTCGAACAAAATAGACAAAAGACCAGAAATAAGCCGACAAACAACAAAACTGCTCACCTACATGTAAGACAAATACTTCAAAAAAGACATCCATAACTGCAAAAAAGTCCCTGATAAATAGTTTAAATTGAAAGAGAAAACCAACCTAATTGTTTACATGAAATAATTCTGATTCACTTTTAATAATAAAATTATTCCTTTTTTCAAATTTCAAGGCAGATCTGTGTCTTTCTCTCAAGAGGAAGAGTTGAGATAACTTCTTATTCACGAGCGTAACAGTGAAAACAAAACTAACTAGCTTTTTGTTTTAGTTTTGTCGTTTTATTTTTGTTTTAGTTAAAGTAAAAACGACTTTGAGAGTATTGGGAGGTTCTCTTACTTTCCTCATTCCTTTTCGTCTTGCGTTCACGCTGTCTTCACTTCTCTGGTCTCCTCTTCAATATATATGAACTATTTATACACCAGGAAGTGACGACGTTCAGGGCTTGGACTTCCCAGTGTTTGCTGAGTAAACTCTGTCATATCATTTTGCAAATATTGTCCCTGGAGGATGACTTGGACAGAGGACAAAGCAAGTTTAACTTCTCAGTTACACATGCTCAGTTAGCAATGACAGTTTTGCATTGCACTTACAATACGCTATGGCTCATTCACTGACTGAAAGGAAATGTGTGTTTACATCAGCACACATTGTTTGGTTGGTCTGATTTTTACTTTCTGAACTAGAACAAACTTGAACAAACCTCCGATGGGTAGGCAGAAGGTCATCTGCTCTGTGACAGACAATGTGAAGATCCACAAGTCTGGATAAAGACGGCTTTTCTCCAGAATTGTTGTTGAATAAGGCTGAGAAGCCAAGTCGCATTGTGCTATATTTGGTATATGAGGCTATGTTGTTGCTTCCTCCATGGCACTCTCCATTATGCTAACAGATTAGCGTGTTGCTTCTTGTTACAGTAGAACCTGACTTACAGGATATTAATGCCATGCAAACATACACACTGCCATACGTACTTACTCAGCCTGTCCTCCAACAGATAAAGACTACATTGGTAGCCACAACCTTGACTCATTTGAAGTCATTTCATAGGAATTTGCATGAAAATAGTTTCTGTGAGTGACCTGAAGATTTAAGGGGAGACCATATTGGGGGTGTTTGTAGTTCCTTACAGCCAAAGAACACAAGAATCACAAACGAGCTCTGTGTGACTAACATATATAGTGGGTGATGTAAGCCCAAAGATTTTACAATTAAAGTTGTAAACTGTTTTTCACACACAAAAACAAAACCTGTCTATTGCGAGAGTCTAATAATGCTATGGAAGTGAAAGAATCTGGTAGTACTGCCCTTTTAACTACAAAAAATCCCTGCATTGTTCAATTATGAGTTTAAATACATCTAAAACCAGGCTTTTTTTGTGATGTTTGTCTACCTATCAGGACTTTTCAAGTAAGACTCTGAGGCGGACCAGAAAGTTTGTTGTTGATGGTGTGGAGGTGAGTGTGACCACCTCCAAGATCATCAGAGATGATGAGAAGAAGGATGAGGAGATGAGGTTCCTCAGGTAAGTGGGTGATCTTTTACAGACACACACATTATCATTATTATTATTATTATTATTATTCCCTGTTAGTTTGAGTCCTTTTTACACTCTAAATGAGAGGCATGGACTCTTGTATTCTCAGGACACAGTGAACACAGGATTGTGATTTATTTTTGTTTTATGTTTTAGTTCTTACTATTTAAGTCATCCTGCTCTTTAGGGCTTTAGACCCTTGAGATTAGAACTGTTATCGGAAAAAAGACCAATTTGGTCTGTGGTATGAGAGGAAAATGAAATCTCTGAAATTACTTATTGGTTGGGTTAAAGTTCAGGTGATCTTTATTTGGTACATTTTTTTTAACGACTGATTTCTATACTTGGTCTTAAACACACTTCCTCTGAAACATAGTGAGTTCCTGTGTTTTACTCCTGCCATCTAGTGGTGGGACTATGACACTGCATCTATGGCTGCAGTAATAAAACGATATCATTCCTAGTTTAAATTTGTTGAAAACTTCAGAAACTTTGTACTCAACAAAAAAAATGCATTTTCTTTTGCTTCCATTATGTCGGCACCAATCAGAGTACTGTTAGTGCTCTGTCAGCATAAACACTGTTTTTATAAAGTAAATAAGATTAATTTAGTCTACCCTCTTATTCATTACTTTCCTGCTGCTGACATATCTAACCTGTGATAGAGTTCTAATCTGTAATTTTAGCACTTGTTATTTTGCTACCAGTTGTAGTAGATCTTACCTGACATAATTTGTTATTTTAGGTGTCATTGTTATCTATACATATATATGTTTACATGTGTGTATGCATACGTATATATTTGTATGTGTACATACACATATACATATACACTCCTCCTTAGGTGGTGTGGAAATGGAACACTTCTGAAGTGGGGATAACTTCTGAGGGATAACAGATGGATTTTTTCTTTGTCTTTTTTTTCAGGCGACAGGAGCTACGCGAGCTCCGTCTGTTGCAGAAAGAAGAGCAGCGTGCCCTGGCTGCTCTGAATGCTAAACTGGAAACACAAAAGGAACAAATGCAAAGGCGTTTTGATCAGGAGATGAATGTGAGTCACCTTTACACACTATGGCCATATGTATGCTTGTCACAATTAAATGCTCATCAAACAAATTTAAATATCAGACAAAGATAACACAAGTAAACACAAAATGAAGTTTCTAAATGAAGGTGTTTTACTACTAATGGTGGAAAAAAGGCAAACCTACATGGCCCTGTGTGAAAAAGTGATTGTTGACTAAACCTAAGAACTGGTTGAGCCACCCTTAGCAGTAACAACTAAAATCAAGCATTTGTGATAACAAGCAATGAGTCTTTTACAGCACTGTGGAGGAATTTTGGCCCACTCATCTTTGCTGAATTGTTGTAATTTAGCCACATTGTGGGGTTTTTTTTATTTTATTTTTTTTTAGCATGAACCTCCTTTTTAAGGTCGTACCACAGCATCTCAATCAGATTCAGCTCATGACTTTGACAAGACCACTCCAAAGTCTTCAAGAAAAACCAGTGTTTTATTTTTCTTAAGCCATTCAGAAGTGGACTTGCATGTGTGTTTTGGATGTTGTCCTGCTGCAGAACCCAAGTGTGCTTGAGCTTGAGGTCATGACCGGATGGCCGGACATTCGCCTTCAGGATGTTTTAGTAGACATTAGAATTCATGGTTGTGTTTACCACACCAAGTCTTCCAGGTCCCGAGGCAGCAAAACAGCCCCAGACCATTACACTACTGTCATATTTTACTGTTAGTATGATGTTTCTTTTCTGAAATGCTGTGTTAGTTTTATGCCAGATGTAATGGGACTCAAACCTTTCCAAAAAGTTCACTTTTTGTGTCATCACTCCAGAGTGTTTTCCCAAAAGTCTTATAGATCATCAAGAGGTTTTTTGGCAAATGTGAGACGAGACTCACATGAGTGGCATTTTTCACAGTCTCTTTCTTATTGTTGAATCTTGAACTCTGACCGTGAAGCCTGCGGTTCTTAAATGTTGTTTTTGGTTCTTTTATGACCTCCTGGTTGAGTCATCTCTGCGCTCAGGTGTTTCTTTAGATTCTGGCACGATGTGTTTCTTTTTGACATCTTTGGCCTGCTTCACTTTGTCAGACAGGCAACTTCCAGTTGTAATACCTGTATTTTATTTATTTATTTTTTTGGTTTGCTGTCAGCTAAAACTATAATGTGCATATCTCCTGTTGGTGTGCCCTAGGGCAAGAAGAAGCACTATGATACAGAGCTAGAGAATCTGGAGAGGCACCAGAAGCAGGCCATCGAGAAAATGGAGGAAGACCACAAAGTTAAACTGAAAGAAGAAACCAAGCGTATCAAAGCAGAACAGGAACGAGATCATCACAAATTCCAGGACCAATTAAAACTAAAGAAAAAGGAGGTAAAGTGTGTGTGTGTGTGTGTATGTAACCAGTAATCACTTCACATATTCTTACTTGTATTTAAGCCCACTTGATTCATAATAGAACATAAATAAAGCGTGCAAGTCAAAGAAAGCTTTTAGTGTTCAGCCTTAACGACTGCACAGCTATGTTGATTTTTGTATACTTTTCTAAAGTTCTGATGTCTGAGGTTTAAGTCCTGAAGTGTATTTTCTTTTAGGTAAAACAATCTGTCGATAAGCTGCCCAGAAGTCAACGTAAAGACACCTTGAAACAGAAGATGAATTCCTTCCAAGAAATGAAGGAGTCAGAGGTATGATGCTAGGCCATCTGTGCTATTTTGCATAATTACGGTTCAGTTAACTAAAATTTAACTCTTGAAAATAGTGTTATTTTCAGTCTAGGTTGTTTTGATGGTGCAAATTGCTCAGTTTTGGAAATATTTACTATTATGACATGGTCATAAAAAATATGTTAAATGCACTGGAAAAAGCTCCTTTTTGAGAAACAATGAACCTGGTAAACGGTTGCTATTACACTACCTTCTAACTGTATCACTGCAGACAGACATATACATCTACAAGGACAGAGAGGCTAGATGTAAACACTGATGGCATGTTTCTCAGTTGAGTTATGTTGGTTGCAGGCTTCTTATAACTGGCATGTGTAGATTGGATGAAGGAAAATGTCTTTTGCATGAAACTGCTGATTTGGTCTGATTATTCATCCACTTCCTCCGGCTTCGTTTAGGAAGAGAAATTCTTGTTAGCTCAGAAAAACTATCTGGACACCACACTGAAGAATATCATTTCCAACAACAAGAGAGAGATTGCAGACCTGGAGAGGGATTGCCTTAACAAGAAGCAAAGCCTAATCAGAGGTACAACATTTGTAAACTAAACAGGATCCTGATACAATTTAAGCTTCATTTGTTTTCTTCGTTTATGTTTATCCCACCGTTGCTGTATTTACTGTTTGATTTCATTCTGTGTCAACATTTTTAATTTGATTAGAGCGCGAAGCTACGATGTGGGACATGGAGGAGAAGAACCTTTACGAGAAACATCAGTTGATGAAGCAGCAATTGAAAGATCAGTACTTCCTCCAGAGGCATCAGCTTCTCAAAAAGCACGAGAAGGTACACTAGTGGATATTATTTTGCCGCAATAAGTTTGCACACACAACCTTTTGGTAACACTTAAATCGCGATTGCATGACAAAATCAAGTTTTGTTCAACAGGTTAACCAATTCTGCGTTGTTGTGGTTTTTTTTTTTTTTTTCCTGTCACTGCAGGAAAAGGAACAAATGCAGAGCTACAATCAGCGAATGGTTGAGATCCTGAAAACTAGGCAGCAGCTGGAGAAGAGCCGAATGCCTAAGATTCAGCGCAGTGAGGCAAAGACTCGAATGACCATGTTCAAAAAGAGCCTTCGCATTAACTCATCAGGCAGTGCCTCAGAGGACAGGGAGAAGGTCAAACAGGTGAGACCGAGGGGCTTTCTCACTCCATATTCATGCATTTTGTGAGCTATTTAGTAACTCCCTCCATTTGTGGCTCTCCAGTTTTCTCAGCAGGAGGAGAAGCGGCAGAAGGCGGAGAGGCTGCATCAGCAGCAGAAGCACGAGAACCAGATGAGGGAGATGACTGGTCAGTGTGAAAGCAATATCAGAGATCTGCTGCAGCTGCAGGTGAATGCGGGCAAATATTTTCTCATAATTACACATTTTTAGTAGTTTTTCTTCAAGAGTATAGAGGACACTTAGTGAGCATAATAACTAGCCCACATTGCTTAACAAGCACATTTTATGCTGCAGAATGAAAAATGTCACCTGTTGATTGAGAATGAGACTCAGAGGCTCAAAATGTTGGATGAGCAACACAACTATATGATGAAGGATTGGAGGGATCTGCTGAAGCCTAGAAAGAAGGTATGTTTTCTCCACTCACACTTTGTTACACAAACATATTGGAGTCTAATTTGTGGCTCAGATACCCCAAAAATACAACCCTCGTGTTAATTTATTTATTTTTAAAAGCAGGCTTACTGGGAACAATCATCAAAAACACACTGAAATGTGGTCCGTGTGAACTGATGCATTTGAGTAGGACGTGACCTAAAAAACACCTTGTAGTCGTCTATTTTTGAAAATAGTATTCAGGATCAGCTCATAAATAAATTCTTAAGCTCATTTTAGAAATGAAACTAGCTTTCATGCTAATGGTGCACTTTGAGTTTTGCATGAAGCCATCCTCCCGAATGTAATTAGTGACGGATAAAGATAAAAATGCTCCAGTGTCTTACTGAATTTGTACTAAATGCACAAACAAATGTAAAAAATGAAATTATAGTCGTGGTATTTTTGCCAGGGTTATTTGTAGTGTTTTCATTCTGAGCTCAACTCCTCTGGTTCCAGGTTCATTCTTAAAGCATCTTTTACTGTAGCTATGCGAGTCAATAAACAAGGTTTACAGAAATAATAGTTAAGTCCTTAAATGTACAAGACACAATAGCTACTTTCCCAATCATATGACAGGAACATTGATTTACCCAATAATTCATAATTTTGGTGCTCGCTCTTTGTTTTCTACTTTGTGCACATTACAAAAGCTTACATCTTTGTGAGGTAAACTTGTGCGTATTTACATTCCCAGGCGCTTGAAGATGAGCTGAATACGAGGAAAAGGGAGCAGGAGGCTTTCTTCAGGATGAGTAAGAGTTCCGACTGTCCAAACCCCAGTTCTCCCAACAGAGTCTCCAAGTTTGTGCCGTATCAAGACGAGACTACCACATGAAAACAGATGCTGTGACATTACACAATATCATCTTCTCCCCACTAACATATACACATATACACACCCACTGGTACATTGCCTGCTGGCCTCTTTTTTTTTTTCCCCCTTTACCAGTGATGGCAGAATACTGATCCCTCCATTAAGTTTCTTTATTGTTTTAGGAAATATTTATGTTTTAATTCATCTTCTGATGTGCGTCATTAGACACCCTGACATAATATCTGCTCCCATACAGTGTTTGTTTCAATCTTTTTTTTTTTTTTTTTCCAAGTGTGCTTCAGATTTCCGAATAATGTGATACAATAGCCATTTATTGGGGTGAGCTGAAGATACCAAATTATCTATTTAATGACTATTCA
>VUQR01004968.1:21716-37189 GCA_015108515.1 Hemichromis elongatus
TCTTGAACACACACTACTACACCCCCCAAAAACCCCACTGCTGCTTACAAAGCGCACACATGCCTGTCCCTTGATCAACCTCAAAGCTCCCCAGTGTGGGACATGTGCTCAGGCCACAGCCCCCTGATTTAAGTTGCTCACAGAGAAGAACGAGCAGCTTCTCCTCCCACATGAGATAACACAAGTGTTCTCATAAGCCGTCGGGTTTTGAAGTGTAATTTCAAATCTGTTTAATATGGTTTTAACTCCTTGCCCCCAGCCCCGTTACTGATGATGTTTCCGAATGTTGGGAAAAACATGTGGTCTATGTGGGTAGCTTAAGATAAAATGCAGTGCAAACAACGATTGAAGACCGTGTGAGCTGATGAATCAGAATTGGAAAACAACAAGGCTCTGATTTCGGTTTGATAAAGGAAGGAATTAGAGCACAAACAAAGGCGGGAGGGGGGGAAAAGGAAAGAAAAAAAAATCAGTCAATCAAGTGTTAGTCCACAGGATGTAACTGGAATAACACATTTTCGAGCGATGTCCTCAACATGTCCCAGAGGGACCATTTCCTGAAGTTCATAACTTCCTTATAATTTGCCTCCATTTAGTTCTCTTCGGTAGTAAGAACCAAATCCCCAGTCTCATCACTCTCCTTTGGTTTGGGGAAAAGAACAATATTGGCAAGGCATTAAAAGATATGTCTCAAAACACTGTCCCCATTTTGTGCAACACTATCATTAAGATCCAGAGTGTAATAAAGTTAACTATTCCCTCCAGAGAAATAACATGTTGAGGTTTTATGAAAGGCGTAAACAGTTGCTATTAACCAGATCTTTTAGGAGGATGCCCCTTGTTTACATGCTCCCTCACAGACCGCAATTGTCCCAGTGAGCGCAGCAAAAAGTGAGCTTTGATGATATCTAACAAAACAGTTCTCACATTTGTGATGACACACAACAGCAGTTTCTCAAAGGGACTATTAGTAATTATAATTTCCCAACGCTGCTATAAATCTCAAATACAAGATTGCACTGATTTCACAGCCCGAATAGGGCGTTGTGCTCTTTGAATGACGCCTCTGCCTCTGCCTCTGAATCCTGACGGCTTTCTCCGTATCCGCTCTCTGCAGGTAATGATTCTGCATTCCATGACATAGACAGTGACACGTCTTTAACCAGCCTCAGTGACTGCTTCATGGCATCGTCAGAAGTCAACTCCTTGCAGGCTCGCGTGGGGAACCCCATCGACCGCCTCTACTCCATGCAGAACTCTTATTTTGCTTCATGAAAACAGAAGAGGAAACTAACATTAGCGCAGAATAAACTGCCCATCTCAACCTGAAGCGCGATGGATGGCCAGGACCTACGCTAACATGGACATGACAGAAGAAACACCTCCTTGCAGTAGCTCCTGGTTATGTGTGGAAGCTTACTGAAAAGATAGTAAAACCACTTATTGTAGGACAGTGACGATTCCTGGGGGAAAGACTTAAATATTGTTAGAGATTATTTGGTAGGATTGCTTATTTGTCACAGGAGATATTACTCTTTTCTTTGTTCACTTAAAGGAAATAAGTAGATATTGAAGCCACTGATTACACACTCTCAAACCAAATAACACAAAGGATTTATACAGTGCATGATCAATTGTAAACAAAAACGTTTTTGTAAGCCCCCGCTTTTCCTCTCCCAGTTAAGATGTGGTGTTTGGACTGTTTCTTCTTTCACACTACATGGGATTCCATGTTCACCGTTAGCATTTTGATCGCTTTCCATAGGTTTAGATATTGTGTTAATAGTAAATAGGCGCAGCATGTCTGCAAGAGTGACTGTACATTTGTGTATGTATGAGAGAAAGAACTGTTTAGCTGAGACAAAAGTGGAGAATTTGGTGGACGAGTAGGATCAGTGAAGTGTAAATACTTTCCCCAGGCAAATTGGATGTGCATGTTAAAAATGGAAAGCATTCTATTTATTTAACTATAACAGGCTCTTGAAGGTACATATTAAAACTGAAAAGCTTTATTTAAAAAGGAGAGCATTTTTGTTGAGGAATTAGTGAGTCACAGCTCATCTGTATACCTTTTTAATATGAAGATTAACCCTCTTGTTTTTGTTTTATTCAGCCAAGCTGTAAATGGGCAAAGTTGCTATTTATTTCATACAGACCATAAACCTTTTGTTGTCATTGTCCTATGTGCATTATCAAAATGTTAAAGTTGCTAATTGACCAAAGTCGACTGGTTTGATGAATAAACAATGTCTTTCTCCTGATAACATTAAATAAATACCATCAGTGACCATTCACATGGTAACATTTCAAGTATTACCAACATTTGGGGCTGAAAAATTAAGCCAGTGTGGGAGTGCCACAAACTGCAGTTGCTCAAATCTAAACTTGAGGCTGATTCCAAAAGCAGGTCAGTCTTTTTGAGGTTTTGCAGGCATGTGACTAACACTGTGATGTTAACTTGTCCATCATTTTGGACGAGTGACAATCATGGTGACGATGTAGTATGAATGAGGCCCCAGTCACACCGGCCTAGAGAACTGTCCGTGACCATCTAGTAATCTTTAATCATGAGGGGAAAATTAGTATTCCCTAAGTGGTTATGGGTAGTTGCTGGAAAAATCATTGTTAAAGCCCCAGTCGCACAGGCCAACGGACCTGTCAGTGACCCCCTTTCAAGCAACGGTCGCTAGGGAAAAATGTGTATTCCCCAACTGGTTGAAGGGCATACTATCATACTGCTGCAGTCGTGCTTTGAATGGAAGTGGCAGAATTGTCAACACACTGGCCAGCTAGTCTCTGAGCTGCAGTTAAACTGTGAAAAGTTTTTTCATGTTTGTCTACAAACACTTGTAAACTACTAGCTGAGCAGTAGTAAAACCTGAAAAAGTGCAACACAAACCAGAAATGGAGACCATCTGTCTTCAAAGTAAAAATTACGTGATTGAAACATGTTGGCTGCAGCACTGGGGCACAACTTTTACTTTGAAGTACAAACCATCTTTCATTTCTGGTTTATGTTACAGTTCTTCAAGCTTTTATACTGCTCAACTGGTAGTTAACAACTGTTTGTAGAAACAAAAAAGCTATAGGCAACCGTGAAAATAGCAACTAAAGTTATGGTCAGGACCTTTGCAACTCGTTTCTCCCAGCAACAGCCAGCAACCTTCAGCAGCCACTGCCATCTAGTCAGGGAAAGCACATGTTGCCCTAGCGACCATGGTAGTAACACGTGCAATACAACTGACAACTCTTGATCAGTGTGTGTAGGATGTCATTCAAGAAAATTTAATAGACTGCACACCATGGTCTTAACTTAGACCAGGAGACCAGTAGGTGAACCGCTAGCAACCTCCAATCACAAGATAGTATATTCTCCAATTTGTTGGCTGCTGCTAGTTGAAATTGGTCCCAACAAAGGTGCCGCACCAAAACCCTTCCTGTGATTGCTTTGGTCACTAGCATATTGGTGGAGTCACCTGTAGTGTCCATGGAGGACGTCAGCTTGTCTACAAATATCCACCATTTATTCTCCAACCTGTTCACAAAATTGAAGAAGTGCAATGCAAACCGTAAACGGAGACTGTTGGGCGTCACCGCTGCAGCCAACACATTTCAAAAGGCACATTTTGAACTTTGAAGATGAACAGTCTCTATTTATGGTTTCCATCACACTTTTCCCAGTTATACTAGAATTTGGTGAACACTTTGCAGTGTTTGCAGACAAGTTGCTGTCTTTCTCACAAATGCTAGTTACTAATGCAAGAGGGTTTTCATTGCAGCTCCACATATCCCTCACCAATTGCTTGTGGACCAAACACGTTTCCCTAGCCATTAGTGGGCCTTACTGAAATGCGTGAAATAGGCCTTTGCAAGGTGAATCCGTGGCTGTATGGTTGCATCACGCAGACACAGATATCTCTAAGTTGGTGCAAACATAACATAGAAATAACCGCCCCCCCACAAAAAAAAAACAAAACTAATAATAATACCACAATGGAGCATGAGAGTTAGTGCAGTATCTGTATATTATTTGTTTGTTACTTTCACTCATTTGCATGTATCTGTGTCTGTCTAGGACTACATCTAACTAGCTAACCAAGCTAGCTAGCCTTACATATAACCCTGTGCTACCTATACTTAGTTTTTCAGGTTGGTCAGAGTAGTGCTCTATATTCTCACTATTATCGCCACATGTGAGCTACTTCAGTTAATGGCCTTTATACACAATTCATTAAATTCATCTTTATTTTTTGGCACCATTTACAGTGGGTCTCGAAGAACAATCGACATCATTGTTGCCAAAAAGATAAATCTTAATAAAACTGGTGGTCACTTGACTTTTCTTCTAGCACCAATACTTAATTTAAATGCTTCTGTATTTAGCAAACATTATAATGTACTAAAATTGTGAAAACAGTAAAGATAACTACTTTACATTAGCGTGTTAGAGTTTTTTTGTAAACATTTTACGATACTGGCATTAGAACATATGTGAGTCCTTTACAACTCATTTACTACATAAACATCTCAACTGTAACCTGTCAAACTTCAGTAGCAGACCTGAATAATAGAGCATGAAAATGTTCCAGTTTATGACTTGTCTGTAGGAGAATGTGGACGTAAGGGCATAAACACGTATTTGGGCTGAGGGTGAGGCCAAAGAGAAGAGTTCAGGTGACATACCAATACAGCTGCACGACTAGAGCGCTAACCCCACCTATAACCTCAGGGCTGCTGGGTGGTTGCTTGGAAGTACCATCTGGGTGCTCCTTCATCTCACCGACAGTTCTCAGTGCTGCCAGGCAGTCTTCCACCCACAGGCTGTTTAGTCATGTGACCAAACAGATTAATCAACACACGCATGATCCTGTGTGTTATTGCGTCTCGGTATACTTTGCAAAATGCGACTATCCATAACTTAACAAACAATAACTGGACTATGTTCTCTCCATCTACCTATAGAACGTTTACTTTCTATGGCTATCTTGTCTTCAATCTGACAGCCAGGTGTTGGACTTGTTACACTGCCATCTATCTTCACTTGTCATACCAGAAGAAGGAAACACCCTACAGTGACATCATCTTAGTCTTAGACTGGGTACTCATTGGATGAGTGAGATTTTGGTTATAAAACACCGAAAAATTGGTCAAACCCAGCTGCAAATACAAGGCAACGTTAGCTTAAGTTGCCATGCTGTATAAACTAATGCATGGCAAACATGATAAACTGTGAGGCTGAACAGGTAACACGGTGTGTGTGTGTGTGTGTGTTCTGTGTGTGTGTTTGAGACTGTCTGCTTGATTTAGTGTGTGTCTGTTTTCAAGTTTAAAGAGAACAACGAAAATGTTAGCGTCGGGTCTCTAATATAAATGTGGATTCGAGTGTGAAAGATGTGAAAGACTGAGTAAACAGACATGACAAAGACTTCCACTTACAGTAAACATGAACGAGGCTGTTACGCACACACTGTGTTTGCACGGGATCCACGGTACAGTTGGTTCAAGCGCTCTCTTTTCAGGCCAGGCCAGGTGAGCTTACAGAAAGGTGTTTAGGTGTGGAGGAGGACAGAAGGTCCTGCTGCTGACATTGTAGTGGAAAAGATGAGAGTAAACCTCAAAAACCATAAATTCTACGACATATTTTGGACATTGGCGGCTTTTTTCACTCATTTTCAGAGCTGGGAATCATTCTAAAGGGACTTAACTTAAGGGATTAACCAGTGTTGTCTCCTTTATTTAGGAAAACACAAAGTTAATTACTAATAACTATTTATTAAAAATATCTTTACCACAAGATCAAACCGGTCAACATGTTTGTCCTGAATTTTGCTTTCGAATTAGCTTGGTCTTGTCGAATAACTATATTATATTTCTGATATGAACCATTTAGCTAAGTTGTGGTGATGTCCTTTCATCACAGCTCTCTCCTGTCAAGATCTTGTAGGCAATATGCCTGGATGGTAAACATGTAGCTGTCGCCACTACCCTGTTAGCTTATCTTGACTGAATTTAAATTCTAATCTAGCTCAAACAAAGGAAAGGGATAGCTTCCATTTTTTATTATTTCCTATCATAAAACTCTTTCCTGTCATAATCTTTATTATATAAATATCTCCTCTACTCCATCCAATCTCCGGGTGTGGAGTGGAATAGACTTAAAAACAAAAACACAAGCAAATAGATGCATTTCGTCAACTATCTCCCTACACTTCTGCTTTTCATTTCCACAGTCCAAGCTTACGATTTGCCCAAAAGCCACGGCAACGAGCGTAATGAGTAATCCACGTCACTGCTCGTTCGCTGGCACTTGGGTGTGAATTGGCCAAAAGAGACCGTCAGAGGTTGAGGTAAGCGGTGGCCCCAATATAAAAACAGTCACCCTGAAACCTGAGCTGGAGACACAAACTCACCAAGAGTTAAGAGTCAACCCTCAGTATACTGTTAACACATTTTCTCTTCTACCTTTCTGGCACCACATAGGAAATGAGTCTAGTGACAATATTTTCCTTAGATAACCAAAATCCTGAAATTTTCTACCTGAGACGTAATTGATCGTTTGTGGTTCATACAGTCTCGTTAACTGTTAGCTTTTCTTTCCCGGCCCATCAAAAACACACGGAGCTCGATTTGTTATTCGGGGTAATTTAAAACAAGTTTCTGACCAGCTGCCCCATAAAAGCGCAACGTGACCCGAGACAGTAGCTGAAGAGCAAACAACAGGGCCGCACATCCAAGCCTTACTTCATCGCACTCACTCACTCAGGGAGGGGCTCATTCAAACCGTTTTTTTTTTAAATTTTATTTTGAAATGCCCATTGTTTAAAATTTACTGTTCTTCTAATTGGCATTCCCAGTTGTCATTTCTGAGCGTCACAGTTACATTTTCTTTCCAACCAAATCCAATTAATTGTTGCTTTGCCAGGCCAAAGACACTCAGACGTTTGTGGGTTTTAGCACTGTCTAGATTTCTTCTCATGATTTCCCAGGGTTCGCCGGAGTTCACAGCGAGTCCCCATGTTGAGACGGTTGGGGGAGGTTTGGGGGTGTTTTTGTTGGGCATTTTCCATGGCGTGTGGTTAATTGTTCAGGGAGACTTTTAAGCAGCGTCTGACACATATTCTTTGAGCGTTGAGGGCTTGTGCATAATCAAATAAAAGACTATAGTGTGGTTTTTTCTGTTTTTTTTTTTACCAGACCGAGAGGTCATAGCCAAACTTCCAAGCATGCCCTCACAGCAGTGGGTTGCACTGTTGTGTCAGTCAGCGGCGCAAAACATTGCTGCCACTGTATGACAGATTGTTTGCTAGTTACGTGTCCAACATACAGTAGATCATTGTTACCTTCTTGGTTTCACTGTAGCCAACTAGTGTACTGTAGCACCATAAACTGCATGCCATAGATATGTGAACAGTGTTCATGGAAGGGAGCATGTTTGTAATATGTAAGATTTTAAAATAAAATACAAAAGCCGCAATTCAAAGGAAGGTTCAGTGAAAATCCAGTCCTGTCCTCTCACATCTGTAAAGAAATTATTGGAACCTTGCCATAAACATTTCTGGCACACGTAAACATATTGCTGCAACTGTTTCTTTCACGTCCTTCCTTTGTTTTATGCTGAGAAAAAAAAAAAAAACGGCTTGGGATTTACGTCTCAGCGCCCAGGGGTGCAGATAGAGCCCTGGATAGGGCTGAGTAATCCCCACCTCTATTGGAGCCCATCTGTTTTGGTTTTCATTTTTCTGCATTATTAGTGCTTATTGGTACATGGTCTAGGAGCGTAGCCAGGGTGTTTGAAGTCAAGGAGGAAGGTGATGCCAGGGGCATTAGCCGAAGGAATGGTGACCTTAAGGTCCGACACAAGGCAGCACTCTCACCCTCCGGGAGCCTCTCCCTTGATGTTGGAATCTAAGTCCTGCACTCTCTCCAACCCCAGGCTCCAGGGACATTACAAATTTGCCACATCATCTGACAATTGGGTAATATCTTAAGCAAAACATTTTTGTAATTTGTGCCTTAGTCATAGTGGGCAGAGTCATGCATATTGCAGTAATAATTCTATTAAAAAGTGAAGCTACATAAGTCCCATATGATATTCACTGCATAATAAGACACAACAAAGTTTTGAATTAGATGCGAATGCCAGTATAGCAGTAGCATGCACACCGATGAAGTTAAAATGTCAGTTTTGGTCTATGTTATAATCTTACAGGGAGCCGAAGCTCCAAATGGTGCAATTCCTTTTAGCGCCACTTGAGGTTGGCTCCAAAAAGTGAGCTCTCATGTTAAAGGCGTAGTTACAAAAAAAAAGGCTTTGATAGTTTGCAACAGGTATTTAGGTATTGATGTTTCCACTTTGAGAGCCAATTATTGTCCGTCTGTCTGCCTCACTTCTCATAATTCCTGTCATTAAATTGGATCTCTGCACCATGTGTCTGCTTTAGAGCATTTCTATTGGATTATCTGATTAACATTATAGCTTGCCGTGTGGTACAGACCATCCAAGACGTTTGTGCTTCAGTTCTGGTGAGGAACATTCTAGTATTTTATCAGCCTGTTATTGCAGCACTAATTAGCAAACACGTGCGACTGTACATTGCACCCACACGGTTTATTGATGCAGCTGCTAACCAAGCTGGCTAGCATTAGCTCTCCACCCTCTCATCCGGCTTGCGGCGACTTCTGGCTCCGAAAGTCAGTATTAAAATTTTCAAGGTTGAAGTTTCAAAATGTGGATTGTAAAACTAAGGGGTGACATCATGGTGCTGACATTCATCTTTTACTGTGTACTGTCTACGGTCTTCACCTGCCCACACATAAACACATGGACCTCTCAGCCCTGTTTGTGGAGTTGGCGCCTTTTGGAGCAATTTTAATGCAATTATTTAACAAATAATATGACGGTGTGGTAGATGTACTAACTGTGGGGACTAAAATTCCACTAGGTTATTTGTGCATGTGGTTATTTAGTGCAAATGAGCAGATATCTTAGTCTTGGTAAAAGTATGAAGCCACCTAAATAGCCAAGCTTGTTAACGTTTGATCTACTTAAACTTTAACCTTCTTGTCCAAATATAGTCACTTTTGGCTCCAAAGAAACAAGATGGCAGCCGCCACAATGCTTGACTCATGTGAGGGATCATTTCTCCCTTCAGATGTTTTAAGAAGTAATACTAAGTACTAATAAGGCCTTCAAAGAAATTAAAGTTCAGGCAAATATTATAATTGTCCACAAAGTTAATTTTACTTTTATGATCAGTGTACCAGCTCCAGGCTGTGCGGCGGTGTAATAATGCAGATTACAATCCCCATGCTGTCTTTCAACTCTAGCTCTAGCAGAGGATAGTTTATGCTCCCACATTACACTTGTAATTTTGGCATTCTCTTTTAATGAGGACTCAATGACAAGCTAGGTCAATCAAATTTCACTCTCATGAAGAGCGATTGGTAATAGGTACCGATGTGTTTTCCACATCACGGCATGCGCAGCTAAGTGATACCTGTGTGTTTATGATCACGCTTGTGTTAAGTTGCCTTCTAGCAAATAGACATCACCGGCACAGGTTAAGTAAACCTTTGTCCAAAAGGGTGTGTCGTGGAGGCGCTGTGCATTTGTCAGACTGGAGCAGAGGATTAAATTTGTCACTCGGGCAAATAAATGCAGCAATCATACTAAACACATTAGGAGGACAAGTGTGTGCAGAGCAATACAGTTCAGGTTTCTCGGGCAATTTATTAAGAGAGCCTTTAAAAAAAAAGGAAGAAAGAAAGACTTTTACTTGAGTTACTCCTATTCTAAAAGCACGCGTTCATATAAAAGTAAGCTGAAAGCTTGTTAAAGTCTGAATTCAGAGTAACTACTTTGCTCTTGTGTGGATGAAGTCAAAGAGGAGAGGAGGAAGTCTCGCCTGGCTGTTCACAGCAGCTCGCACAAACATTACCTCTGGGTGTGGGATACGATGCAGGAAAAGGTGAGCCCAGAGCTGTATATTTAAGCCCTGGATGTTTTGACAGAACTCACCTGTGAGGCTGATAAATCACTCGCAGTGTACACTCAGAGTTGAGCGTGGACAGTAAATCTGAAAGTCAACAGCCAGTGAGGGCTAAACCAAACTGTTAGGAATTCTGTCTTTGGCACACCTCCTGTCATGTATACCCTATTTATTATATACCCTTAATGACTCCAATGAGAGGCTTTCTGGAGACCATCAGTGAGTTAAAAGACGGACGCTTGCTCTCAAAATAGAGCTTGGCCTATGTCCTCCGCCTAGCAGGTTATAAAAGATGCTTTTTTTGTTTGTTTAGATAAATTAGATCCAGCTAATTGCGTGAGATGTTTTTAAAACTGTAAATCAGTATCTACTGAGCGCCATGCTAGCTATTGCTCTGAGATCATCTAATGACCACTGGGCCACATCGGACTCCCACCGTTTGAACATTTGACCCACTGTAACTTAATAATTTGTGTTTTCAGAGGACAGAGGTCAGTGTGACTCTGCCCCAAACTGACCTTTTACATTGTAGCAAGAACCAGCACGATTATCACTACATCATGACAATTATAATCCATAGAGTTACATATGAATATCATTTGTCCGTCCTGCCTTTCTGTCCAATCCCCCTCCCCAGAGACAGCCCTCCTCTAATAGAGTTTTGATGTGGAGAGCATTGATTAGCCTCCTGCTCTCTTCCAGTTAACAGCAGACAATCATCCTTTGTGCACCGTCCGACCTTTCGGTGTGTTTTTATTATATGGACTAAAACGGCCCCAAATAAACTGCGGATGAACTGCCTCCTCTTGCTAGCTTTTCAAAAGGTTAGTAAATTTCACCATATGGATTTTTTGGTGTCTCCCCCAAATGTCATGGCTTAATTATTAACTGTGGGGCCATTTTGGAGAGAGATTTGCACTTTTACAATATTGTTGTGCCTGGCGAGGTTAAGTGTTGGGAGTTCAAGGGAGGCCATTGTCCTCCCACTGTTTTAATGAAGATGGATTTAGAGATGAAATGTTGTGTGTAATAAAGACAGCATGACCTTTAAGTCCTTGCCATAGAAAGCACGCCGATAGCTTGAACGGACAAATAATTAGCTTTAAGACTGTTAGAACAGGTTTCCGCTGATGAATGAGTAAAGATTCTCATATATTTTATTACCA
Source organism: Hemichromis elongatus (assembly GCA_015108515.1). NCBI lineage: Eukaryota > Metazoa > Chordata > Actinopteri > Cichliformes > Cichlidae > Hemichromis > Hemichromis elongatus. The sequence continues at coordinate 32,872 of VUQR01004968.1, forward strand.
GCACTTGTAATATGCGTCATGACTGATAGCTGTAATGAAATTGTTCACTGAGCGTTCCAGTAGATCAGGATGTACGAGCCCTAACTCAAGATTATAACCAGTCACCAACACCAAAGGTCGCGACCTCCCTGTGTGGCCGTTATGAGTAAATATTGATTACACTAGAGTCCGTCGGCTAACTAGAGCCACCCGAGCACAACACAGCCATGTAGTGTGGTGGGGGTTTTTTTCCTCAAAGTAATATGTGATCTAATCCCAGCCTCAGCCCTGCTCTTGCCCCAGCCGGTTCTTTCTGCTGTGCGTATCAGCATGCGTGCCTTTGCTCCAGGCTCGAGTTTCTCAGAGCTCCCGCTTAGTGCAGTCAGACCTTCACACGGCGCTGCATCGGAACCAGGCTCCCCCAAATCGTGAAGTCAGGGCTTCCTCGGGGGCAGAGACGTCCCTGCTGCTAAGGAGGCACGTCAGTTTCTGAGTTCACATGTTCCTCATCCCCACCTTTTTGCATGTCATCAGACTCGCTTCGCCCGCCTCGGTGAAAGCGCTCTGCTGACTTCCTGTGCTGAAAAGTGGGACGTGACGAGCTCCTTGGCGCTGAGCGCTAAGAACCTTGCAGGGCATTGAAATAAAATTAGTAAAACTTTGCTTGCGTATTGTTGCCAGGTTCGTGATATAGACTGTGCTGCAGCTTTCTGCGTTGAACAGGCTCTTTTTGAGAACAGGAAGTGATGTTTGACTAATATGTGGCAGAGCCATGTATTTTAGTGAGCTAGTTTTACCACTCACATCGCTGAAAAAGGCGTTCTTAGCTACACAAGAAGTCTGGAAAGGTCTCAGCCTCTTTGGTTAATATCGCTCTGCCTCCATCTATCTATCTATACATATATATATATATATATATATATATATATATTTTGTTTCAAAATGCTGACAACAAAAATCATGATTTTTCTGGTGTTAACGTATTAAAGGATTTCATCACCATGAGGGTGCCAGGCATCGTGGACGTTGCTACCTTCAGGCTTGGCTTTTCTAACCGTTTCTCCCATTTTCCTGTCTTTCTTCCAAGCTTAACTAACCAACTGCTGGCAGTAGCTTTACAGCATGTCAGCACAGGAGGCATTTTTCGTCGCTTTTCTAAGACCTCCATTCAATGCACATCGGAAGAAACAGATAAGTTTCTATTTTAACCAGTGCGACTGTCTGGAAAACATAGCTGTGCATGTTTAGCACTCCCCTTTAACACAGCTGCTCTGGGTCTATTTTCTGTGTTTTGCACGTGTACCTGCATCCATATTATAGGACATTGTTAACCTTGTCAGAGTATTGATGCAATTTGTTCTTTTGAGTGTTCCTTGATACATAATTAAAAAGAGTTTAATCATTTCACAAATCCAAACACAAAGGGAGGATTCTGAGCCACTCAGCAGCAGCAGCGGTGTCTACCTTGCAGATTGACAGAATGGCCTGATTTTCTTCTTCGGGTGTTTGGGAACCGGAGGCTCGGGAGAAGGCAGCAAGCCCTGACAAAGAGCTGCCATTGCACAGAAACCTACCCACAAACCCTTGCCTGTGGCTTTCCCTTTGAAGGTGCATGTCTCTTCTTGACGTTTCTTGTTGACTCACCTTGGGAACGTTGAATTCCACCTTCTCAGTCCAAAGTTTGTGTTCAAACTGCGTGAAACGATGCAGAAGATAAAAACCACTTTGTTGCCATTCAGCTGAGGGACAAAGTCATTAATCGTCAGAGCACCCAAAACAACGGGTTGGCCACAGTTTCCAACGTGCTGTCGTGACGCCTTGAAGTGGGGAACATCTTTGCACTCCGTAGTGGAAAACACAGATTAGGTAATGCAAAGCTGAGGCTGGTTTTGAAAGATACCCCTGCCTCCTTCTGATAGCACATCACTCTGCTTCCTCTGCTGCATGCACACCAGAGCTGACGGGGAACATGGCATATTTGTGTCACTCCGGCAATTGGAACAGAGCAACATTAATAGACCGTGCGGGTTGTAATGCAATTAAAGCATAAATATGCAAAGCAGGTGGGTTTGCCAATGCTGTGCTGTATGTGAGGAGACAGGTGCCAGCCATCTTTAGTGTTTACAACAAAGATACTCCAGCAAATGGGATCACTGTGATCAGACTGGATTAATTTGCGATGTCTGGGAGCTTGAATTTCAGTGTGACTTCAGCCTAGGACAATCTAAAACAGTAAATGATCTCAGCAGGACGAACCCAGGTCTGAAACAATAAAGTAATCCGAGGCAGATATGAAGAAACTACCCATATTAATATATCAAAAGATCTTGTAAACTGTCAATATGCTGGAATGAACAGAGTTACTTTTGCTTTACACTAAATGACAAAACAGGACACACATGACTTCAATATCTCTCTTCTCAGTCATCATGTAATTCAAATTAGCTAATGATCATTGCCTGTCTATTAAATCCCTTTCATGTTAGAGGAGGTGCCCAAAACATTCGGCGTGTCTGAACAGACGACTTTGTTCGCTCCGGGGCAGCTGCAGCAGAAAGCCGGCGTGTTTCAGATAGCGAAAGCTGACAGGGTCCTGGCTGTTGAGCTGATTCTGGTCTACTGACATGCCCCGTCCTCTTGCAGGGTGCTCGCATTCTCTCTCATCGCTCTCGCTCTCGGTGGTCTCGCGTTCATTTCGCCTGATTGAGCAGTCGGTTACAGTCGTGGCAAATTCTACACATTTAAACGAAATGTCCGTCAAGTAGTGACCGTTCAATAATATAGCCTTTACAGCCAATACCCAAGGACCCGTAGGCCATTAAAGGGGCCATTACCAGTGAAATCCTTGTCTGGTCAAGTGGAGGAAAACTAATGTGTTGCTGTGAGAAAAGGTCCTCATTGTGAGAGTTGCAGAAAGAGCTGCAGGGGGAGATGGGATCAATTGCAAATTAAACTAGTAGCCATACTGTAGCTGCCATTATTAAACAACAAAGTGTTGGTTCACCACAGTAGCTCCTTCAAATTATATCTGAAACCATTACAAAGAAAAGAGTTCTAATTAACTTCACATGAGACACTGGTTTGTTTGGAACACTTCAGACATTTTCATATCCATGATGAATATGCTCGAGAAGTAAGATCTACCCAGTAGCCCATACGCACTCTAAAGTTTGGGGAACAAACACCGAGGCTTGGGTTGACAGCTGCTGACAGCTAAACTGAATTAGATCGATGCAATTGATTAAAAAAAAAAAAAACCTTGTTGAAAATTCTTGCAGCTGTGTGGAAAAAAAAAAGTGCGATTCTACACGTTTGACAAACCGGACGAGCTCATGATTTGAATTGCTGCGTTACATAAACATGCAGCAAGAGATTCCATGTAAAATTAGCCATTCAGACAAGAACGTAGCTGCCCAAAGTTTGTGATGAGTTTAATTCTAGACTTGCACATCTGTTTTTGTTTTCCTTCGGGTTTAAACTGTCTATCACGGCGCAGCTTTCCAAAATTTGCTGGGTGTTTCTCGACGAACCCGCACAAAATTTCTCCAGCTCCGGTAATAAATTTGCTTTCATATTTCATCTGTGGTTACCCATATCTGCATTAGCTTTGCTTCTGCTTATGTTTTTAATAAATATCTAAGTACCACTTTCAGGTTTTTGTTTTTTTTATTGTTGTTTCTCGTTTTTTTTAGCAGTGAAACACACTGACAAGTATTTATCTACTGTATGACCTTCTGCTCAGCTAATAATAGAGGCTTTCAAATATAGCCTGTTTCCACAGTGACATAATCAACATGAGCACCGTGCACTAGAAAAAAGCTGTCCACAAACTAAACAGCATGTAGGTGTGTTAACACTCATACTTTTGTAGACCGAAGCAAAATTTTTTACTTGGAATGGGAGGACCTCGTGTCTTGGATTAATTAGGCCGAGGAACTCCCACTTTGCGGAGCTTAGCGTGTGCGGGGCGATGTTTTCTTCAGAGTCTTTTCCACAGGGATAGGTTTGCACTCATCTTTGATAGTTAACCCTATGTGACCCTTCCCTAGAGCCAGTCCCACTCCCACTTCACTGCTCCTGCTTCTCATTAGAGCCTGTCCACTAGTCTGACTCGGCCTAAGTAGGCCGACACCCAGGCCACTGACCCACTGGTTCCTCCCAAAGACATAAAATTGTGTGTGTGTATGTGTGTGTGTGTGTGTGTGTGTGTGTGTGCGTGCGTGTGTGCATGTGTGTACACTGAGCTTATGACTGCGTGGGTTCTCAAGAAGGCTTATCAGTTATTAAGTTGTCAGTTTAATTCAGGCATGAAATAAAACTCAATTTACTGTCAGATTAT
>VUQR01004975.1:12892-26912 GCA_015108515.1 Hemichromis elongatus
TCTTTTACCCCCACCCCCCTTTCTTTTCCCATTTTTTTTTTTTTTTTTTTTTATCTCTCTTCTTCCAGGGGAAAAAAAAAAGGTTGGAAGAAGGGTGATACAGTGAGAAGACAGTGAGCTCATCACTCTTTTTTTGTCAACATCATCATGCGGACTGATAGCAAATGCGCTATTGCATAATGACATGTAGGGAAATACAGCCAGGCTTAGTTATAGATTACTCAGACTTTGACATTTCACAAACAACCCTCTTCACTATGAGGAATTTGTTCATTGTCGTGTGAGCCTCCCAAGCTCTCCACCTTCTCTATATGTCTACGTATAGAGAAAAAAAGAAAAAAAAGAAAACGAAAACAAGTGCCTGATTAAAAGTGGCCCCTAATTCTTCACAGTTAAGACCTGGGCAAATATTTGTCCCATCAATCTTGGAAAATATAGCCATCAACGCAAGATGTTAATCACATGCTAATGGAATCCAAGGGACTCAATGCACCCCCGTAGTGCAATGAACGCTTTCACTTTTTCAGAAAGCCCACGTGAATGCAAATGGCCATCTAAGCAGCCATTTTGACAACATGCCAAGGCGACGTAAAGAGCCCCCTTCTTTATGCTCCTCTGGGAATGTATGTAGGGATGTGTGGGATGAGTTCACTTTACCAGGCCCAGGTGCCAGGATATAAATGAATAATAGGTTTTATGGGCTCTAACGGGGGGAAAAAAGCACATACACACATAATCACACATGCCCTCTTGCTCAAGTGCATCTGTGGTGAAGGATGTTCAAATTCCCACAGCTAGCTTGAAAAGAGATTGGGCATGAGAATAGGTGGTTCCTATACATAATTCAGGGGTCCATGCTGAAACAATTATGTTTGCTTACCGCTAAGTACCCGTGCTCAATAGCCTGCTTGCTGTCTAGTTCGGTGCTTTCAGATGTAAGTGCTATGTGGTAAAAGTCGATGGAACACGGCTTTTTAATAAAATATAGAAGCTGACACTTGAATGCTTGAATACAAGAGTGGGAGGGGGAAAAAAACAACAAATGCTCTTCATGTTTTTACTTGAGCTTTGCATGCAAACTAAATTGCACTTGTAAATCCAACAGTGTTGGCAGAAAACTAATTAGCAATGCCAGGAGAAAAAAAAAAAAAGGAATGTGGACAAAGAGGACATTTTAATGACAATATCACAGATCAAAATATTTCAGTTTAGATTAATCTAAACACACTTTTAATCCTAAGTCCAGTGTGGACCGTTTCTTTTGTTTGCGACAGAAAAATGCGTGACCAAAGCGCAGGTCACTTTGTCAACAATCGATGGTGGGATGAGCCACCAGAATGTTTACCTTCTGAATAATACATTCAGACTCAAAAATACAGATTACGCATACAATTACACAGAGGAATATTCATTCCAGCTATTAAATAATAACATTATAGTTTATGAAAAATAGTAGCTCACTTTGGCAGTGATTTGAAACTTGTCTCCTCCTTGATTTTCTTATGTGATTTGCAACACAGGGTTGCATCCAGACAGCACAAAATGTCATGTAGCCTTGTTGTGGCAGCTTTACAGCGTTACACGTGCCTGTAACTTGCAGCCATGGTGCTCTTTTCCTCACGACTTGTCTCACACTTGCACTCTTCCACCACCATCACTCGCTTCTCCCGGACGTCGGCTCCACAGCGCAGAGGCACAGTAACAGTCTGAGCTTTTGATGGCGCACAGCGGGAGCAGGGGGCCCGCCGATGGAAGGCTCCTGTCTCAGGACTCAGTCCTGCAAACTCTCCTTCAGATGGGACAAAGAGGGAGCTGCATTGGCCGAAACACAGCTTGTTGTGTACTGTCACTGTTTCGCATCCATCTGCTGTCACACGCTGGGAAGATGACAGTGTGGGTCAGGTTTAGGGTAAACACAGCAGCTATAGACATAAATGTTTCCTTTACCTCTGGGAATGTAAAAATCAGCTCTACAACACCAAAGCTAATGCAGACTGTAATAATCATTTTTAAATAATCAACATTAATGTGACTATCAATGAGAAATTTTCAATATACTGTGCAGCCGTGTAAGAAGTCAGTTAACCTGACTCTGATTTGCTGGTGCATATAAATGGGCAAAGAATTAAAAACGTATGATTCTTTGCCTCTTACCTGAGTGAAAGGTACTGCGGTGCATGTTTGTTTCATGTCCTTCAGGTTCGCTGGCAAAGACATTTTGCCACCTTTATCTATGACTTTCTGCCACATTTGCAGGCCCTGCTTCTTCTTTAGCTCCAACTCAGTGGGGTTTTTAGGGCGCAGGTTGTGTAGTGGATTTACAGAGGCCTTATTGGCCCCAACCTGACCTGGACGACCGCGAGACAAGAAGGCAGGGAAGGGCAGTCTGGTACTGTGGGAAGGGGCTCTTCTGGGGGTCAGTCCTCTTCTGAAGAATCCAGACTGGGTCAGGGTATGATGGTCCAGCTGCACAACCTTGACTATCCCCTGGACAGGTTCCTCTGGTCCGCTGCCAGATGACTCAAAATCCATCCTGGATCCTTTCGCATGCGAGTTGTAAGGAAGTGTAACAGCTACCGCTGTCCAACTTGACAAAAACATAAAGCCGATGAGGAAAGCCATACTCTGACGAAAAAGTTGGATAACTGGCAAAAATGACTTGAAACACTAAAAACACTAAAATTATTTTAATATTTACCACTATTGACTTGAAAATTTAAATTAAAAGAAAATCTTTGTCTGGTAGTTTGTGGTCCAAGGTTCCAAATGGCAACCTTGCTGTCAGTGCTTTGCCAGTATGGCGGAGGGAGCTTTTTTATGTAGCTAGCTGCCAATTCTCACCTGCGTTTAATGCAAAGAAGGTGTCACAATTCCCGCACCAGACCAGACATCACACCCAGCTTAAAAGTCCAGGTCGTGGATGGTTGCCAGACTGAGAGGATTTTAGTTTCAAAGCAAGTGTGGAAAAGACGGTCATAAAAACATAACATTTGAAAGGTGAGTTTGATCTCAGAGTTCAAACTAATCCGATCTGGGTTGATTCCACAAATGCTAATTATCTTGTGACTTTGAGTTTCTGTTATTTCGAATGCTTTTAATTAAAAAATAAGACAGAACATTTACAACAGCAACAACAAAAAAAGTTTTATCAACAGTTGGATGGAAAGACCTTCAGTCTCCCTCAGCAGAGGAGGAGGAAGTATGAACACAATTCCTGTAAAACATGGTCTAATATTTGCTATTTGCTGCCTAACAGCACCAAATATTTTTAAATAAAAGTCTAAGTTGTTAGCACACAACCACATTATATGTTTTTATTGGCAGAAATAACTGCAGTGTAGATAAGAAAGAATTAGGTGGAAATAAATATAATAGTATATTGGACTAAAGCCAGTTGTGTCCTATTGCTCAGTTCCAGAAAGACTTTTAAAAGACTGTGTCATTAGCTGTGCTGGTCATTCAACAGGTGTTCCTGTTACCTTTGACTGTAAAGCAATAATGAGTTTATGTTCCCCGTGTAAACAAACAGTCTCCTTCCCATGTATTCCCGCAAGCAGTTTCTCAGCCTCTCCCTTGGCATCCCATCATTGTACCATTAGACTTGATTGTGCTCTGTCACCCGTGACGTGATCACATGCTGGCTGTTGAAAGCAGACTAGCTGACGGTGTTATAACAGGACGAGTGTTTAACTTTCTCATATACAAACCTGGGCTTTAAAAGTCACTTTCCCCTCCCTTCCTCTCCGTTTCTGCTTCCCAGAAGCACTACCTAACGTTAGGGCACACAATCACAGAAGATTAGGAAAGGTAAATTAATCTGTTTTCTTTGTAGCTTTTTTTTGTTTTGTTTTTTATCACATATGCTCATGTGGTTCACATTTCTATTATCATACTTCCTTACCAGCAAGATAAGGAGTAATTCAGGATTAAGTGGCTGTGTTTAAAAACCATTTAAGGTCTATTCCTCCAGCTACAACATCAGCATTCTCCACAAGGGGGCACAGTTTACAAACTATTGCCTCCTTCTCCCATTCAAACACCCCTTATTATTTAAGCAAGCCTTCAGTGTGGACTGTGACTGCGTGCATTTAACAGTCAGTGTTTTTGTAGAGCACCTCTGTTGTTTCACTGCTTTTCAACAAAAGGCTGTACTGACGATTTAGATATGATATATCCACAGCATGATGTTTGATTAGGAAGATATCGAAGGCCTTTCTGATATAACTGCAGGATTTGTGACTCCTCTTAATATTGAACTGGGAATCTTTAGACTCCCTTTAACTTATATTATTTACTAGAAAGACAGCAGTGAATATTTAAATAAACCAATGACATGTCAGCAGCTTCTCGCAGGGGTTAGAGCAGAACAGGCGGCTTTTGTTAATTCAAATAACTACACCAAGTACACCATGTAAAAGGAAGCTTGTCAGAAACTGTGACAATAAAGTTACTCCAGGAAGTACTGCATTAGGATTATTCACATACTGGAAGGAAATGATCCCTGAATGTGTAACTTTGTGAAGGCCAGGCTGCCAGCTTTCTCAGAACATACCAGATTTTGATGAAAGTATGTTCATCTTTCAGGTATTCAGTTTAGACATTAACTTTTGCCATCAGAAACTCAAAAGCATGCTCAGTTGGGATGAGATCAGACGGCTGACATTGCCATTGAAGAATATCTCTTTGCTTTGCCTTTGAGGACTTCTTGGGTTACGTACATTTGTTTTGCATCATTTTCCATTTGCACTGTAACACAAAGTCTAAACCTGTCAGTTTTGCACCAACTGGTTGCATCTAAGCAGTGAGTATAGCCCTGTATACATTTTACAATTCTTCCTGCTGCTTCTATCAGGACTCATATCATCAATAAACATTAGTGACCTGATTCCACTTGCAGCCATACATGCCTATTTCTTTTCTTCTTCATACTTCTCTCTTCCCAAGTAAACTTTGGTTTCATCTGCCCAAAGATTTTTTTCTTTCTTAGAGCTGTTCTGGCTCTTTAGAAGTTTTCTAGCAAAGCCTAATCTAGTCTTCTTATTCTTGAGTGTAACCAGTGATTTGCTCCCTGCTGTAAACCCTCTGTATTCATGATTCACGTTGTGATTGTAGATATTCCCAATGCAGCTTTCCAATTAATTCCTTTTTATGAATGCAGATTGTTGATTTTGCCACTTTTAATGTTTTTGCTATCTCTCTGATCATTTATTGTTCTTTTGGGGTTTTTTTTCATTGTTATTTTTTGATTTTTCAGTATAAATGGCCTCCTTCACTATTTATCATATTAAGAGTTCAACAAATTCAGATTTACCATTTATAATCAACTGGAGATCTTATATTTGCTTAATTTGTTATGGAAAAAACTAGGGGAAATAAATTGTTTGTCAGACAGTTGTCCGGTTAAGTTTGAGAAAATTGAGTACTGTGTATAAAAATGGCAATTATTCCTAAATTATTCCTAATTCTTTGTAAAATCCCTTGAATTAATGCTAAAAGTCTGCACTTTAACCACATATTTAAAATTGTGCTCATTAGATGTTATTCCTAAGTGTATCGACTGAAAAGGTCTACCAAAAAAATTAACTAAAATCATTGGGGCTTAAGCCCTTGCATTTTATAAGAGAACTGCAAAAAAACATCCTCTATGATCTATGAAATATTCCCACATTTCATAGATATAAGGAGCATATTGTAACACATCAAGATGTTTTACATTTTTTATTTCATCAGGACACCACAAAGCCACCTAAAACACACAACATACAGTGCTATAGAATGCTTCCCAAGTTTATTATATTATATTATATTATATTATTAAACTCTTCATCACTGTCTGTAACTTTAACTCAATTCATATTCAACAGACCAGGCTTCAGTCTCTGGTGAACAAATAGGAAATGACTGTGCTAAAGAAGGGTTAGTTTTATTTTCCACAATAAAAAGTTCAAGGTTTATTTGTTATTGTTACTGTCCCTTACTGTCCCGCTAAAGGGACATTTGTTGCCAAGTTTATATAACAGAAGACACAACAACAATGTAAGCCTATTGTATGAATGCATGCAGTAAATTTAAAATCATACCAAATAAGCAGAAGCACAAAAAAAAAAGAAAAGAAAAAGACATGGAGTCTTTCTCCAGGCAGATTACTAGAAAGGCGACCTCAGGGCAATAAATCAAACTTCCTATGAAGTCGCTGGGAAGGCTGTTTGTGAGTCAGCTGCCTTCACAAAATGTTGCGTTTGTGCGCATGTCTTTAGTTTATTTGACCTGTGTAGCTAAAAAACAGATGGCTCCATGGTGTAATGGCTAACACATTCACCTACACATGACATTTCCTCAGTGAGACTGATTGAAGGCGCAGCAGATTGGTGCTCTCAGTGCTGATACAGTCCCAGATAAAAGGAAAGGTGGGATCAGGAAGGCCACCCTGTGTAAAAGCTGTGCCGAGTCAAACATGCGGATCAATCCGCTGTGGTGACCCCGTGGATAAATAAGGGACGAGCTGAACATAACTCAGACAAAGGAGAGATTCATTACACTAAGTCACAAAGTCATCCTCTAGTGTCTCACCTAGAGGAAGACAGAAAAAGACAGAGTCGTCAGCGAACCTGGAAATGTGCTTGTTCTTGTCATTGCTGTTCTTCTCAGTTGTGTATATTATATTTAAATATGTATTATAAATCTTTAGGGTGTGTTAGCGTATGAAACCACAACTCACATATCACTTTACATATGCTTGAAGTTCATATAAGAATATTGACCTAAAAAAGAACTTAATGATGTCATACCTGGATAAAACGCTATCAACCATAATCACATGTTGAGGTTTATCTTTTTATGATGTTTATGATGGTTGTATCACAACATGTGACTGTAAAACCTGCTACGTCAACGGCCAGCAGACCTTAAAAATGTACTAATTAGACTTCAGAGAAGACACACACGCACATACACACACCTGTACTCAGTGTAATCAATCCTGCTTAATATAAACTGAAATGTATCAAATGAAATTAACCTGTGGAAATATAATTTACTTTACTCACTAAAGTGTTTTAACCACATGGCTACACCATACTGATCAAATATACCTTTTCATCCCTCATGCGATTAAACACCTGTTTGCTGATATTAATAACTAACTTATACACTTTGTTAACTGTACTTATTACCTGCCACCTTAATAGCAGATTTTTTTTCTTAATGCATGAATACTAGGCATTTTCCAAACCTTCTGGCAGATTGTTGAAGCATGCGATTTTACTCAACATGCCTGATGTTCAGGGTTATGTAAGGCCTTCATACATAGACTGCTGTGAATATCGCCAGTGCTCATGCTAACTTAACTGCTTTCCATGTCCTTCAGATAAAAGCAGCAGCATTAATGGAAACTTAATTTCTTATCAACTCTTTCTTTAATAATCAGCTTATCTCCGGCCACTTTATTTGGCAAGTCTTGCTAATACCATGTTGGTCTTACTTTTGCCCTCAGAGCTGGATTCAAGCTTCATGGCATCAGTTTAAAAAGGGACTAGAACATCTTTTCAAAGATTCTGGTGCCTATTGACACGAGAGCATCACATACGTTTCACCACATGCCAAAGGTGATCTACTGGTTTTGTATCTAGTGACTCTGAAGGCCATGTGAATAGAGTTGCCGTTGCCTACTGGTGGTGGTCAGAGGGAACGGTGGCGCCAGTGTCCAGCAGCCTCGCCTCTGTCAGTGCGCCCCAGGGCAGCTGTAGCTACAATGTAGCTTGCCATCACCAGTGTGTGAATGTGTGTGAGAATGGGTGGATGACTAATGTAAAGCGCTTTGAGGTCCTTAGGGACTAGTAAAGCGCTATATAAATACAGACCATTTACCATTTAACTCATTGTCATTGTCATGTTCAAGAAGCCAATTTGAGATTATTTGAGCTTTGTGACATGACACTGTGGTCATGAAGAGAAAGACAGCAATCGTGGCAGACGATGTTGAGTTGATACAATGCAGGATGGATCTGTGGCTTCATGTTTACATCAAAATGAAGGCCCTACAATCCATATATATCACAGTAGAGATTGAGACCCATCAGAATTGCAGTCAGAAAATTTTAGCTTCAGTTTCCTGATCTTGGCTGACGGGTGTGGTCTTCTGCTGCTGTCACCCATATGCTTCAAGGTTTGACATGTTTTGTGTTTAGAGATGCTCTTCTGCATATTTTGATTGTAACAAGTGGTTATTTGAGTTCATGTTTCACCCAGAAAACTGTTGCTAACTGGATATTTTCTCATTTCTGGACCATTAATTGCAAACCCTAGAGACGGTAGTCTGTCTGGCACCAACACCTATGCCACATTCAGAGTCACTTAAATTAATTTTCTTCCCTTTTCTGATACTCAATGTGAACTTTAGCAGGTCGTCTTGACCATGTGCACATGTGCAAAATTCACGTAGTTACTGCCATGTGATTGGCTGATTCATATTCTGCTTCATATAACAAAACATTGAGGAGGTGTACCTGAAATAGTAGTAAAGTGGTAAGATGTGATGTGATTTTAGGCCTGTTGCTTTAACATCTTTAGTGATGAAGTCCTTGGGAAAAAACCTATCAGGAAGGAGATCCTGCAGCAGGTAGAAAAGCTTATCGACCCACTACAGTTTCCATAAAGGCCTTGTAGGGGTGTTGATGATGCAGTGGTAGCTCTGTTAAATTTCCTATATTGCCATCACCAAAGCTCATGCTCAGCTCTTATTTATCGATTTTTCTTCAGCTTTTAATACTATCCAGCCACATCTCTTAGCTGATAAACTTCTTAACCAGTTTAAACTTGATTTTAATCTTGTAGGTTGGATTTTAGACTTTTTAACTGACAGGTCTCAGTGTGTTAGAGTAAACGGCTGTTTTTCCAAACGACTGTCACAGTAAACAGGCTAACAGGCATTTTATTAGATATGCAGATGACACAGTCATTGTAAGCCTCTTTCATGGTGAAGAGGATTCCCATAGGCCTGTTGTGGATGAGTTTTTGCTTCTGGGTGTGATCAGTCATTTTTAAAAATCAACACCATGAAAACCAAGGACATGGTTACTGACTTCATCCCCCCATCCTGCACTCACAGTATTAAATAGTGCAGTTATAAGTATTTGGGGATGGTTCTTGATAAGGTTCTGTCCTTTGAGTCACATCTTGCTGCTACAGTGAAAAAGGTTCAACAACGACTGTACTTTTTAAGGAGGTTGAGAGGTTTTAAAGTTTCATCTGAAATGACAAACCTTTTTTATAAAAGTTATTTTTGAATCTGTTTTAATGTTCTGCATCATTGCTTGGTATGGTAATATATCTTTGAACAATAAGTCCAGACTTAGTAATCTAGTTAAAGTGGCTGGTCAGATTTCTGGGAGGTCTCAGGTCCAGTTTGTGGACTTTTACAACAGGCAGGTGCCGAGGAAGGCAATCTCTGTCATGTTACGCTCAGACCAGCCTCTCTTTAATGATTTGTGCGTGTGTGTTGTGTTTGCTTGTTTTTGTCTCTCTGTATGGACAGACTGCAAATCAATTTCCCACTAAGGACAATAAAGTTACCATTGGCCATAAAAATTAAATTAAACTACGATCAATTATGGCACAAGTCTTGTTTGTTCTGTTTATTATTTAGAAGTGATCATACATAAAAAAAAAAAAATTCATCATGTTATTTTAGTGACTGTTACATAAATGTAAACCACTGACACAATAAAAACCAGAGTTCTCTGCAATGTGCATCATTTCACATTTTAAGATTAGCGTATCAGCACATACAGCAGGAGACCCTTACACAAGCATAAATAAATCACAGTATAAATGTGTACAGATACATCGTTTTAAAACTATAAAAGATGTCACTACTTTCTTCTCTATCTTTGCATTAATGCAAATAAAACCAGAAGGGGCAGAGCATTCAATGTTCAGCTGAAAATCTGCTTTGAATCAAATAAAACTTTCCACAGAAAAAAAAAACGCTTAGCAAAATTTCTCCACCAGTTACAGAACTGTAATCTCTTTCCAGAGTTGAATTATGAACTCTTTCCAGCCTTGCAGTAGAGAACCATTGAAACCACCATGGCAGCGATCTGTGAAGACAACAGTTAATCAACATTTAATCTAAATGCAATGATTTCAGATGAGATACAAGTTACAATGTAGGCAAGTTCTGCGTCATATTCTGTACTCTGCAAGATGCAAACTGCTGAACAAGCTGTGCACTTTGCCGTAACTGCTGTTTCATTTATAAGGTTTCATAGGTGGTTGGAAAAAAAACTCAAAAACATTCCACACAGTTCCTCTGAGATTTCTATGTGATTTTTAGTTATGTTCTGAAATGTTAAGTAAACTGTTTGTTTTGGTCAAAATGAAATAAGGTGTTTATTGGGGGGCAAAATATTTCATCTTACTTCTTGAGTCAAATCAGTATGAAATTTAACTTTTTTAAATATGTTGTTTCACAGTAATAACATTCAAACGAATCACCCAGAAAAAAAGATACACACACTGCGTCTTCTAGTATAATGCATATGGCCAATAAACTGACCAAGATTTGAAGATAATATTATAGGTAACAGATAATAACTGTGTGGTAATAGCATGCAGAATGACACTGATGGCTGATGGAACATGAATGATACCTCGAGAGCAGCGATCCCCATTGCCACACCTGCAATGACCACAGCGTTCTCCTCTATCAGCTGCAGCAGTTTGTCAAAGCAGCCATTAACACGCTGGAAGTGAAACAAATGTTTTTAGCTGAGGATGGGGAAACACTGCTGTGCACTGTGCATTGCATTAATTCTGTTGGTGATATGCATAAAGTGTAGGCTGGTCTCATACCGAAGTACTTGCTGCGCGTTTATTGCATACACCAGTAGTGATGGTTGAATTACAGCATGGGGTTGGAAAGAGATGATTCCCGCCGTTATTGTAAAAAGGCGAGTTTTCAAAATCTGTGTAGTTCCTGTATCCACAGCATTTAAACTAGAAGAGAGTAAAAAAAAAGTGTAAATGCGACAAGTTTTTAGTTACCATAACAACATAACAAAACAAAAGTTACGACTACAAGTTTGATATAATTGCAAAATGTAAAGTAATTCAAAACTTTTGTCTTAAAAGTTGAATCAAATAAACTTCCGTAAGCACATAGATCACAAACTTTTCTCTTGAATAAATAAATTGGTACAGTACCTCTTCCATTGTTGTGTTCCACAGAGAAGTCAGCTTGTTATTTTCTCCATAACTTTTTTCAATGCTCCTTTGGACCTTCTCCTCCAGTTCCTGAAGAAGCTCACCAGCCTGAGAGGTGCAGGCAGACAGCAGCGCGTTAGCATACTTTAGCCTTTTTTGAAGATAGCCATTCGCTTTTTCAAAGTTTCTAAATCTGACCACTAGCAGCTCTTGCTTATTTTTCCTCTTCAGAGCCACTTACCACATCTTTGAAGACAAAGAGCACAATGGCTCCTGCGACCTCGATGAGGAAGATAATCAATACGATACTGAAGAACTAAAAGAGGGAAAAGAAAAAAAGCATACTGTGAAACATTTGATTGTTAACAGCAAACTCTTAAGTTGTCAATAAAATCAAGTGAGAAACATTTAAGCAGATGTGTAGTTACAAGAAAATACCTGCTCAAATATGAAGCTAAAGAGTAGCTACAGAAGAATCACATCCATATCAGGATTAGGTGATCAGGGAATCACAGCTTAAGTCACTACACAGTACATATCCACGAAGACGGTAAAGTTACTGTATTGGAAATACAGTATGTAACCACAAAATCAGCCCTAAAACACACATTTATTTCCTGCGGTGCTTATGTGCAGTACAATAAGTACATACAGCACATGCTTACACTGCTGGTTTTGTCTTCTTTATCTGCTCATATCTATTGCCTATAGCCTCATTCATTTGATAAGAACTAGCGGCAACAGTCATAAAGTGTTGGCTCTGGTAAGTCAGACTTTTGAAGAATCTTTCAAGAGCGAGAGAAACTGTTTATTGTTGCGTCGGTATTTGGTCACATCATGTGTGAGGGCACACTTCTTCAAATGAATGGCAAAAGGAAATACCAAAGACTTCAACAATCCATAATTTCTGACTCAGCTGACTTAAATATGATTCTCTCTACTCCCCAGTCATAAACTTAAAATTGTCATCTCAAGGAAAGACTTTGGCGCCAGTTATATTTTATTGATTCGGGCAATGAGGTTGCAAACTTTATTATCCTACTATTACAGAAACAGAAGACCGTGTCTGCTTTTCATTCTTTCTTTGTAAAAGTATTTCAAACTTTGCTCACCGTCAGCAGCATGCACTTGCTCTCCCTGACGGCACCACAGCAGCCCAGGAAGCCAATCACCAGTAGTACAGCACCCACGGCGATGAGCAAGTAGCTGACATTTACCAGTTGTGATAACGAGGAGCCACCTTCATCCATTTCATCCAGTATATCCAGAAAGGAAATCCTGTCCACCTGCACCCACACTCCCACACCCAGAATGGCTGCACCTGCTAACTGCAGGTTTATGAAGAAATAAGGGAGAGAAAGAAAACAACTGTAAGATAACGTAAGCAGACGATTGAAACATGGAATAATAATGGTGGGAAATTACACAAAAAAACTGAACATGAATGATAAGAATTGCACGGACTTTTTAACACGTAACAGTGGCAAAATAAATTGTATTTTTTTAAATAGCCACCCACATTTTACGAAAAACATCTAATACCACAGAAAATCCCAGGAAACAACAGACGTGAGAAAAAAAGATGGCAACTGGATTTCTTTAGGTTTGCAAAGACATTTAAACTAAAACTTCTCAAACTTAAAAACTTCAAGTCGCCTTGTTCTTTTTCGGGACTTTCGGGACTACCATGATCAGGATGACTGACAACATACACAGACATAAAGAAAAATACTTTGGAAATGAGTTTGTTCATTTTAACAATATGAATAAAATTAAATGACAATGTAAGTGGTGACACTGCTACAATAGAAGTAATGGGAGCTGTAATGTTTCTGCATGCGCATAACGTAATCACAGAAAAAACATTGATGAAACTGTTATGGTGATGAAAAACTCATAGTGGAGGAAAAATTGTCTGAAAGCATGGAGGGTAATCCCCGGGGACGTGCTTCATTTTTTCCAGAAAAATCAGCGCTCCTGTCAGTTAAAAATAAAAAAAAGAGATGTTGCTGTAAGTTTGTTAGTTTGTTACATTAAATAAACATAATGTTCAGTGCTACTGTTCATCTAATCTGATTTATGGGGCAAAGCAAATATTCATATTATTGAAAACTCTGACTTAAAGCCATATATGAACAGAGAAGGTGGGCCAAAATGTATTCTTGGCCTTTCTGATTTACTACTCTCTATTAAGTCTTCTTTGTAGTCTTGTGCAGGATGTGAAACCAAGCTGTTGAATAGATACAGACAAATAGAAGTTCTCTCTTTTTCCGACTTACAAAGATGCCGCCATTGAAGATGAACATCATAATTTTGAGAAAGCTGGCACAACACATTTTGGCTGATTTCTGTTTTTTCCACTCTGTTGAAGAAACAAGAACAAAAAAAACGTTGTCAGTTCAGGTAAAAACAACTTATCTAGTGTAATTGCACA
Organism: Hemichromis elongatus; assembly: GCA_015108515.1. Taxonomy (NCBI): domain Eukaryota; kingdom Metazoa; phylum Chordata; class Actinopteri; order Cichliformes; family Cichlidae; genus Hemichromis; species Hemichromis elongatus. The sequence goes on from VUQR01004975.1 coordinate 26,529, forward strand.
TATTCTTTTTCAGCATTTATCATGGGGAAATTTTCTTTTACTTCATAAATTCAAATCAGCAGACAACACAAGCAGTGGCCAACATGGGTCACTCGGCATTCGCTTGGGTTAAACATTAACCAAAGTAACTGGCTGAAAAAGAGAGGGGGGCTCGTAATCTTCTTTAAATATCCCAGTCGTTTCATGCTGACGTCATGCAGAGTTTCGGTTGAAGCTGTGCTCAAGTCTACATGTTATTTATTTATTTTGCTGCTGGTTATTTAAATGATCCCACACCAGGCATCTCAGTTGGGTGATATGTTTGCTTCTTTTTTAAGTCTCTATTTAGTTCAGTTGGGGTAAAAAAAAAAAAAAAAAAAAACTTCTTTTTTTTTTTAACTTCTA
>VUQR01004975.1:38701-49560 GCA_015108515.1 Hemichromis elongatus
CTCTCCTCTCCTCTCCTCTCTCTCTCTCTCTCCTCCTCATCCACCCGAACCCCCTCCTCTTCCCTCAGGGGTTGAGTCCTCCTCCTCTCTGGCTGCTGAAAAGTCTCTGGAGACCAGCTCAGCATTACAGCTTCCAAGATCATAAAAGAGGGGCTGAGCGGCATGCTTCTGTACAAACTCAGCAGAACATCAATATCCGCGCATGCGCCTACATCAGCATGAAAGTACCTGGCACACACTAAAGTCTCTGTGTATGTAGGGTTGTGTATTTACTTTAGCTTGGGAAAACATGTCAACTCTCATTAATGCACATTCAATATTTGACTTCAGAGCATCTGACGCCTGGTTTGTAACTGCTTCAGTCAGTCAGTCAATGCAGTGCACGAGAACAGCTGTTTCACGGGACACTTCATTGCCCCACTTGTTGACACCGAATCCAAATATCTGTGCACAAATTAGCCCGATTAGCCACGAACACAAAGTTCGTATTCTGAAGCCAGCGATGACACTTGTAGCCTACAACTAACTAAGAGTCTAAGTTGTTTACACCGCCTTACCATACGGCAGCTCAGCTACAAAGCTGATGACATTTAACAGCCCCCGTCTGCCTTTGCATACAACTGTGACTGAATGCAAATTACCTCGGGTGTTGTTTATGGCTCTGTCTCCTCTTTCCCTCCCGAAGTTTTCACACGTCTACCTGAAAGTCGATGTGTGTGCTGGCTGCAGCTGCTGCTGTCTGTCGGGCTCTCTTGCTCAGGTGTTCCTCTCCCGGATCTCCACACTGTGCATGTGCATATCTATCACTGGGACGTCCAACACGCAACCTGTCAAGTCATGCCCAATATAAATCACGCACTTCCGGTATAAACTTTCAAAATAAACATAAATAAAAAGAAAGCTGACGTATTAGGGTAACATACATCTGAGTGCACATTTATGGCTGTTGGATGTATTTGTTTCCAAGGTATTGCAGACAAAGTTGATTCACCCTCTGCATTTCTATGTAAATTAATAAAGAATAACAATTTGTTCATCTCGGGGTTTTATATAGTAGGCAATCTGCACCCACTGAAGAAAACTAATAAATAAGTTGAGGAAGGGCTGAAGGTGTTGAGAAAATCTCCAAACTCCATTTCATAATGAGCTCAGCAGTGTAGCTAAGCAACAAGCCATGCTCCTTGATACAGATACTGTTTTCTCATTACTTGGCCATCTTGTAGAAGGAAAAAAGAGAGGAGATTTTTTTCAAACTCAGTAAACACGAAGCAATCATTTTGAGTCAAATGCAGCTGAAACATTTAAAATCAAGTTTATTTTCTTTTCCAAATAATTAAGGAAATTAAGGTAATCATTAGGGAAAATGGGCTTGGTATGGTATAAACTGAATGTATACCAATCAAGCTAATTTCATTTGACCAGAATCCATTAAACGTAAAATTTTAAATTGTAGTTATGTAACAAAATTACACAGAAAATTTACATAATTAATTAAATTAGTTAAAGGCAGCATTTTGGGCAGAGTTATTTTATTTTGTTTAATTTATTCCTATGACGGTACGATGAGTTCTCAATGGTCAAAAATCGATCGTTATATTGGTTTATTTTGAAGGTTATTGCCAAATTTCCGGTATTCCGTATCCTCACCTGTAGGTGGACGCACTTTCAATAGGAAGCCTGCCGATAAAACACACAGAAACTACAAAACTATATAAATAAATAAAAAAAACTTCCAAGGGTTGGTTTATAATGTGTTGAATGGAGAACAGTTAAGCATCCGAATCTCACGAGCTCCCAGGTTAACTGGAGACCAATACGGTGGATAAAACATAGTGTCTGATTTTATGGAGCTACTACCTGTGGCGAACCCTTGAGTGAATAAGGGAAAAGTAGCTTCTTCTTTTACCATTTACTAAACTGCACTTTAAATATAACCTTAAACCCTTCAAGTGTTAGGTCACTCAAAACCAGCTGTGGTCTTTATTTACATGCATCAGCCTGACTATGAGCAAGTAGTCATGCACACCAGGGTACAATAATCATGTCCCGACCCGACTATCTTTACTCATTGGGAAATCTCAAGCGATGTTACTGCTATAAAACGCTTCTGGTAAAATTAAATGAAGTGAATCATGTCAGAAAGGAGGAACCCAACACCTGCAGGAATTTTTATTACAACAACAAATACTTTTATTCAGGTTTTTTTAGTGTTTGCCTGCAATAACATACTATAATAAACACTATAAACAAAGAACTTATGTAGATTTGACAAAGGACATCAAACACAATCTATATTGTAGTTTTTCTCTTCCAAGGAACAAACCACCTGTTATTATTATTGTTTAAGTAAAAAACAACTTCAATTTTATAATCTAAGATCCTAAAAAAAAAATTAGTATTATCTTTTGTCAACCTTTGACAAAACCTATAAAACACAACTCTGAATATATAAAATAAAATAACAAACAAAAAACAAGTATTCAGATCCTAAAAAAGAGGAATACACTTTACAAAGAAAAAAACATTGTAGAACTTAAACACATTAATGTTACAGGGCTGTGAAAAGCAGTGGAACAACAGCAGGCCAGTCAAGCAGTTAGCACCTCAAAGGCTTTGTTTTCATCTAAAACCCCCAAACCTTTAACTTCACACTTAGCCAGTTAAATCACATAACAGCGTTATGAGTCTCAAACATAAAAATCTCACTTTTAATCCTCCAGTTACCTGCACACACTAATGCTGTTACATTAACATGAACGAAGTCTCTCGAAACTTAAACATAGCCTCTGGAGACAAAGAAAACGCCGCCTTTTTAAAAAATCCTCCCTCAGCATTCATCATGCCTAATCAGTCACTGAATTGAGGTATTGGGCCGGATCATTGATCCCCCATAGCCTGCAGAACTCCTTGACGAAAGGCTGAACCAGATCGGACTCCTCGGTGATGATGATGTTCTCATTGTTGCTTTGCACCGCTGTCAGCGTCCAGTTGAGGGAGCCGGTGATGAGCACGCGGCCATCCACCACTGCAAACTTGTGATGCATGTGGACGGAGCTCACATCGCACCGCACGCAGATCCCTGGGGAGCAGAGGGTGGATAGGCAGGAGGAAGGAAGGGAAACTCTTAATGCCTTACAGTGTACAGCACTTGTTTTCCTTCATCTACTTACTGTGAAATTCTGCACAAAAATTCAATGAGCCTCAAAAGGGACAATGGTGGTTTTTAAAAGTACAGTATGTAACGATCTCTTTAGTGCTATACCTTTAAAGATTGAAAGACTGTTACATATGTGTTTCTAAATGGATGGTGTGGAAAACCGAGGACCCAGAGGAGCCGTAAAATACAAAGGTATTGTAAGCAGATGAAATGTAACCGCATTAAAACCTGTGAGCTTTGACCACATATAGGATTACCTAACACTACATTAGCCTCTTATTAAATATTTAGGACACTCAGTTATTTTTTCCATTATGGTTACCTTTTCTTGGAATATAAAAAAAATATATAACATGCAAAGACTGTAATTATATATTTTTTTGTAAATGTGGCTGTTATGAATCTAACATTAAGTCATATGCACTGCAACACTTGTGGGTTTTAAACAGGCAATATAAAGTAAAACGTAAAACATTCTGGTCGAGTTTTTGTTATTAAGTGTTTCTCTGTTCTTCAGTTGTGTTGTACGGAAATGATCATAAAGAGGATGTTGGATCTCAGTTTGCATTACCCGGCAGACCGCTAATTTTTAGATTGGCCTGCAGATTACTCTCAGAGATTAGTCATGCAAATCTTCTCTTGAATTTGGCAAGTGCATGCCTCTTTAAAAAAAAAACCCAAACCATTCCCAGATAGGGCTTTTTAGCAAACCGAAAAGAAAAAGAAAAGATCATTTTTAGAATCTGTTTTATCATCCTTGTTGAAATGTTTAACAAATGATCTCTTGACTATCTCAAGTGATGATAACCCTAACCCCTGTGCTTTATTTATGTACAGCGGTTCAAGAAGCTCCACAAGATAATGATGAAATACACTAATAAGAAAAGAGAAGATGACTGTTCTTTGTGCCACAGTGGTTTTTTGTGTGATTTGCAGTCAACACACACACACACACACACACTTTATCTCTGAAGAGACACACTTTGCTGTCTGGCTGCCAGTTTTGCACTTACTTAATTCTTACTTAAAGCCTCTGTCTTGCAAAAAGAAAAAAGAAAAAAAGGAAAAGGTTACATTGTATTAAAGTTGAGTGTCTCATTAAAGAACCACAAAGATCTCCAATGCCCTGCAGCTGGAAAATAAAATACACTGGTGAAGACAGTGTCATTTTCACCAGTGGATATACAGCTAGCACAATGGTTCAAAGAGTATGAGCAAGAAGGCAAAAAGGACAGAAACAGAAGAAAAGGGACAGACTCAATCAAATATAGGTGTGATATATAGCTAGTTAGCTAAGTGCAAAAAGCTCCAAAGAGACGGCTCAGACTTATTAGGGCAGACAAATCAAAAATGGAAAGGTTTCGTTGATTGCTTTGTGGAAATAATTGTGTGCTTTTTTTTTTTCTAGCTTACTGACGACAGGACCCTAAGTTCAGCAGTAAAAGGGATATTGTTGATATATGTTTCCAGAGGCTGATATATGGTTGCAGTAATCTATTAAATGCAGAGTGGGCTGCAGAGAAAGTGAGACAGCATGAGTCAGACACGTGACACAAAATCTTTCAGAGAATGATTAGTCTGACTCATAGGAGGGCTTGTAGCGGCAACCTCCATTCACACAGACAGCTCCTTTTATCTCTCTCTAATCACAACTAAGGAACCTGGTGATAGTAACAATGACACTTAAAGTCAAGGAACATAAACTGAGCACCGTTTCTTGAGCAGGACCTGAGTCATCCTTCCCGTATCTCAAAAGAAATGTGTCTATAATAATGATCTCAGAGGTTAGTGTGACTGTTTTTTTTAACCAATAACACCACCCAAAGGACTACATACAGTATGTCTCAGTGGCCTGTGTGAGATTTATGAGACACTTTGCAACAATAGCACCCTGAGTCACACACTGACTCAAGTTTTATATATATATATATATATATATATATATATGTATGTATATATATGTGTGTGTGTGTGTGCGCTTCAGAAAAATTTCATATATATAAAAAAAATCTCGTCCCTTACCGGCCTTGCGGAGGACGCCGATCTGGGAGCCAGTGATGGCCGAGTACTCCTTGTCAGTGAGGACTCGGATGCTCACACCCCTGCTATGCAGCAGTAGTACAGCCCTACATAGTTCCATGTTGGAAAAAGAAAAAATACACAAGTCCAGAGAAGAGCAAGCAGACAGGATGCAGCGGAGAAGACGAGAGAAAGAGGTCTCTACACCATGAGGCAATGAGCAGAAATGGGAGCTGGAAGAGGAGAAAACAAAAGGTCACCGGTCAGGTCACATGTCATCATGACCACTTAAGTAAATTTAAGCTTTCAGGGTTCATTTCATGTGAAAAAATGACTTAAGTTGATACAAAAAGGATTTTAAAAAGAAGTGAAGATAACAGATATTATAACACTTGGCAGCAATATAGGAAAATAATAACAACTTCAAGTTCCACTGATGTTCCACTTACTGAGGTGATGTGGGAGAGAAGATGTGCTCCACACAAGCCACATCTGAGGGGAAGAAGAGGACCTTATTGGTGATTCTTTCAGACCGGCGACGACTGAAAAGCCAAAAAAGCAGCTCCAGACTGAGGGAGAGGGCCACCACTCCCAGGCTGACCACCTTTACCATCCACATTACTACCATGGAAAGAAAATAATTTTAAGAACCAAATGTGTAGCATAATGAAAACCTGCTTGTCCTCATATATGATCATAACATGTTTTATTATAGCCTCTTTAACAGATATGTCATACAGTATAATAATTCCAGCTTATCAGTTCTGAGGATTCAAACAACCTTTTCTTATTTTCTCCTCTCATCCTTCATAAAATCAGTAGTTCAATGTTTGGAGCTCCACTATGTTGTTTAAATACAGAACATCTTCCAAACTGTAGGAAACCTCTATGAATGCTGCTAAAATAATGCACCACATGTAGCTTCAACACAAAGGCTTGTTTCATATTTGCAAAAAAAACTTTTGATGATCCTAAAGACTTTTGGGAAAATATTCTGTAGACTGATGAGACAAAACTTTGGGTCTTGTTACATCTGATGTAAATATAAAACAGCAGTTCATTAAAAAAAAAAAAAAAAGTCATACAGACAGTCAAACATGGCGGTGATAGTGTGATGATTTGCAGTAATTGATTGAACAATTAATTTCCCCCTCTACCAGAAAATCTTGAAGTAGAATGTCCTTCATGCCCTGAAGTTCAATCCCAATTAGGTTATGCAGGAAGACCATGATCTGTAACATATCAGCAAGTCAACCTCTGGCCTAGTCAAAGTCTAGATTTAGACAGTTTATGCTTGAAAACCCTTCAATTTGGCTGAATTTAGAGCTGGCCAAAATTCCTCCACAGTAAAGCTAAAGTCTCACTGCCCGTTATCTCAAGACGCCTTATTTTAGTTATTGCTGCCAATTGTGGAACAACCAGTTATTAGGCTTAGGGGCAATTATTCTTTTCACACAGGGCCAGGTAGGTTTAGATAACTTCCCACTTTAAAAAATAAATTATCATTTAAAAATTGCATTTTACTATATGCTCTACTGATTTTATTTGAAAATGAATGATGTACAATATTAACATTTATAAATGTTGCCTTTATGATTCATTCTATCAGAGTTAGCTTAAAGCTAATTTTCACCTCCAGTCACCTCTAGTAGGTTACATTACAAATAATCATATCAACAGTAAAACAAACAATACAATATCTCATAAGGTAAATCAGAAAGCACACATCCACACACCCATGAGCGACAAATAAGAAACAACAGATAAGAGTGCTGCACTTCTTAAAGATGTCAGGCTTTAAAAATGATCTGAAACATGTAAGTGTGACAAATATGCCAAACAAATTGTTTTTCACTGCACTTTGTTTTAGGCTTTAACCAGACCAGTACAGTGCAAATTAGCCCTAATCGGTTAACCAAGCTGAACTGAGTGAATCAAACCTGCATCTTAACAGTGTTGAGCTACTGTTGCTGACTAAAAATCGACATACGCAAGCACAGTTTAACGAGAGTTAGCCTTGTCAGGCAGTCACTTATCATTTCCAGAATTTTATTTTATTTTATTTTTCCAGAAAACAAAATGCAAACCTGAATAAGCTTCTGTCACCACCACGTGGGAATAGGCAGCGCCAAGATATTTATCGTCACTATCAGGCAGGTAATGGACATGTCAGCTAGCCAATAGCAGGCCACGACGCTCACTCTCTTCTCCAATTACGTAACGCGAAGAGTTACTGGTGCTGGATCAATCGGAAGCAGTTTCCGTGAACGGTAACGTGTGTTTTCAACAAAAAGAGGTAAACAACCTTAAACTGTAAACGCATGTCGGTTACTGGTCATTGTATGTTTAATATGTGCGGATAGTTGAGTTATAATGGAATAGAATATAGCATTTAATATTATTATTATGTTATCGCGAGACGACTTGTATTGCAGGAGAGAGCAACAACAAACATGCTAACGTTAGCCTGTTAACAACAGTGTGGGGCAGCAGCAGCTGCTAGCTGGTGTTGTCATTTTAGCAAGCATTCTCACTTATATATGGTGCTGTTGGTCCAGTGTACGTGCTGACTTTGTTGAAGCAGTGCAATTTATGTTTCTTTCACTCAGACTCAATTCCCTTTGTGTACAATGGGTCGTCGTAAATCCAAAAGAAAGCCTCCTCCAAAGAAGAAGATGACGGGGGATCTGGAAACTCAGTTCACATGTCCTTTCTGCAACCACGAGAAGTCATGTGATGTCAAAATGTATAATGCCCACCTAAACACACCTGGTCTGTGGTTCGTAGGTAGATTTCTTAGGTGATTGGTGGTCTCTGACGCTTCTTGTCGCTTTGTCTCTCAACAGGGAGAGAAGCAGAAACACGGGGATAATATCATGTACAGTCTGCTTGGAGGAGTTCCAGACCCCCATTACCTGTATCCTTATTAAGTTTTAGGTGGCAGCTCTCTTTCTCATACAGCAGCAAAGCAATTATAAGGCAAAGCAGTTTGTCGTTATTTTATTATCTTTGCTCATAGATACGTTTATACATGTACTGTGATGTACTAGCGAGCTATGTCATGCTTAAAGTCAGAGTTTTCTGTGCTACAGAAGTGGTCCTCGTTTTACCTTGATAAAAACCTATGTTGAACACACAACCTGGTTGGGAGCAGCTTATGTTTAGAGTTTTGGTGTAACATTTAATTATTCTTAAAATGTGTGGATTTAGTCTTCTGCAGGAAATCTACGTCCTAGTTTACGTTGTAACCAGAAACTCATTTTAACCCTGCACTACAACCATGCATGCCATTAAAGTCATTGTGGTATGTGTCAATCTGACATTTAGTTTCATTTCTCTGGAGGTGCACATCAAGTTACCTAAAAGGTTGTGGCATAGGGTTAAAATGGCACTGAGGGCACAAGTGGTGATTATATAGTTAACAATTTAAAGTGTTTGTTTTACTGCTCTGTGTGATTAATCTTAAGATTTTCTGCAGGAATAATCTCCTGACTTTTTCTTGTTTTTTTGTGCCAGTCTTGTTTTTTACTGTTATATGTTTGATGTTCTTGGCAGATTTTTAGACATTTTATTGTCATCTGATAGCGTCTATGAAGTGTAGGTAGGGCTGCCACGATAAGTCGACTAATAACGATTACGTCTACTATAAAAATCGTCAACGAGTAGTTTAATAGTCAACGTGTCGTTTGAAGCTTTGTAAGATCCTGAAAGACGCATGAATTAGTAGCAGGATTTAAGAGTGTAATAACAGACTGAAACATAAGATGGCGGCAGTGCATCTACAAGGCTGCCAGCTGCCGTTTAACGCTGAAGACGAAGCAGCAGTCTCCGGTATCGTAGCTGTGTCCAAATTCATGGGCTGCATCCTCCTGACGCTGCATTTGTAGTCTGATTACCCCACACCGACGCGACGAAGGCTGTCCAAATTTGTAGACTCCTCCAAATGCGGCAGACAAATACGTTTTTCTTTACCCCAGATTTGAAGGATGGGTCGGGTGTATCCTTTGTGGCCCAACCTATCCCAGAATTCATAGCGTGGCTCAGCCAATTCCAGTTTCCAACTATGGCAGCAGCTACTTTGTTTTATTATTACTCTTTCTGTGTCACAAAAAACTTTAAAGATATTTTCGGGCGAGAATGTAGCTGTGAAAACTTGAAATATCAGCGCGATTTATCAAGACCCACATTACCCACCAGCTCGATAGCTAGCCGGGGGTTCAAGGCTCACTAGAGCCGGCGAGAACACCGGACTCCCGGCATATCGTTTTCAAACCCTCCGCAGCGTTTTGCTACTCAGGTTAAACATGATATATATGTCACATAGATAACATTTTATTGCTTGGCTTTTTTCAGTGTTTTATTTGTTCCTGATTAAATCGGGTTGTCCGAGATTAAAGTTATAGTTTTCAAACAGAAAACGGATTAAATAGAAGTGTGAGATGGTCAAAGAATTTACTCCAATGTCCTGTTATATTTTAGATAGCTAGGAGCAGACGGCTGAGTTTATTAAACTCTACCGAGGCAATCTTCAAATTTCTTTAAAAGTTTAATAAACTATCATCTTGTCTTTATTTTTAGTTAGCACATACTCTAAACACTTCAAGCTGAAAAGCTAACGATGGTTATATAAGAGCAGATGCATGCTGGTGCAATAAGCTGTAAGTTTTACGTCCAATGTATACGTGATCTGATTAGTGTATACCGCCTCTTTCAATAATATAGAATGGCATTAGGCTAAAACCTTGGTCATACATATGCAGATGGTCAGGTTGTTGGTAATTTATTTCTTTATAAGGTCCTACGTGTTTTACTAATAGCTTGTCTTGGGAAATCTGGCTCAAAATCAGTGTCAGCATTTGCATTCATTGTCAGACTCTGACACTGAAAAGAGCTGTCTCTTTCATATACTGTGCATATTAGATTAGTTTAAAACCATAACTCATAACTGATGTGACCATAACTTCTAACTTATCTCAGGTTGACTGTGTTGTAAGTCCATCACAAAACTAACTGGTACATAACCAGATCAGTATTTGTTTTAGTTTAAATAAAAGAATAATACCGATATCTTTCACCTGGCCGCAGTAACCACATAGGTTAAATCAGATATCTCAAGAGTATAATTGTAAGTTATATGAGCAATTTAATGATAAATGACTGAATTACTTTGGTTTCTGATGGCTGGAAGACGAGGTTACATTATCAGGAAAAAAAGAGGTTGTAGGCTGACTTTAAATAAAGGTTATATCATCAAACTATATTGTTATACTTTAAACAACAGCAGCTCGCGTTATTTTTCCATCTCTGTGTTGCCTGAGACCAATATGAGGAAGTGTTTAATTTTATCAGAGTAATAAAAATGTAGTGGTATGAGCTTAGAAAGGCAGGAGACCTTTGGAAAATGTTAATTAGTTTATTTTACTTCTGATAAATAACCTAGCTTCAGAATGTGATTTGCTCAAACACATTGTAATAACTGTAACTTTGTATTGATTTTTAAAGTTCACGTCATTCTCTGTCTATGGAATCTTTTATTTTTAAGCAACAGCATTGTTCTTTATCCTTAATACATTCTTCTTCAGATCTGTCAGAGCCAGTTGATGTGTACAGTGATTGGATAGACGCCTGTGAAGCAGCCAATCAATAGAACTCATGAAAATGGATAGAAACAGAGCGCAGTTAA
>VUQR01004975.1:53255-96555 GCA_015108515.1 Hemichromis elongatus
CAAAAATAAAATTTTATTAAAAAAAAAAAAAACCCCCCCCCCCCAGCTAACAAAAGGTTTGATGGAGAAAACCAAAACGCGGATTTGATTAATTACAGCAATTTAAATGTTCCAAACGCAGAGAGGGCACCTATTTCAAATTAAACGTCTCTGTGTGCAGCTCCTTATCTACTGTCTTGTGGCATTTGTGACCGTGACGCATTTTAGGAGTCCACTATCCATTCATCCCCACAGAGCGGAGGATGTAGCAGATCACAAATGAAAGAAGACACAGTGTAGCAAGGTTGTGCACCAGGCAGGGCTGAGTGATAATAGATGAGATGTGGAGTGCCTGCCTGGGCTCTCCACCCAGGAAGAGTGTGTCCATGCATGCGAGCACTGTACTGTGTATTGTGTTTGATGATGGACCCCAGCTGGAGAGGTATTGACGACGCCTTATGAAACATGCTGGAGGATGATTACAATGGAGAATGATTATCACTTAGTCTCTTCTCTGTCTCTGCGCATCCCCTCCCACTGCCTCCCCCTCTCTTCTATTTCTCGCTTCTTCTTTCTCCTCTCCCATTCAGCACGCGAGGTCAAGTGTCACTCCGTCTCCGTTGTCAAGGCTGCCAATCACCCACACAGTGAGTGCAAGGCAACTGTTGCCAAGGAAACAGAGCGATTTGGTTGCTAGGCACCTGGAGCTGTGCTCACAATAGTCATTTTGTTGCTTAGAAGCACACACACAAATACACGCCAAACCGCAGAAATGGCTTTGCCCAATCAACAAGTTTATGCAACCTCGGAGTGAAATTTGTATAAATTATAATTACACACTCTTAAGAGATTTGCTTACACAGTAGTAAGAAATTGTGTGAATGATAAGGGTGTAATTTATCACGGACATAACCAGATGCTAATGTATTGCTGAATTCGCAATGAAATGCTGATTTTCTAATTTATAATACTTAGCAATAATGCTAATGCGCCCAAAATGTAAAATGTTTTATTCGAACACAGCTGCTACCTGATTAATCAGCACGCCCAAACGTCCGGGAATTTTTCAAACCCACACCTCAGCTTGATCAATAAAGAACATAAACATCCATCATTCTGACTAAAAATAGTTAACCATAAAATCAGTCAATTCCTTATTTCCTCACTGGCACATGGACCCAGTGAACCTACTAGCTGTGCTGTGACTGCAGTCATATATGTGAGATCTATCTATATGCCTATTTTTGTGAGATCCCTCAATCCCCTATTTTCCTACTAGAATCTAGATTATGTGAACATTCAGGCAGTTGAGCGTATGCGCGAATGTGGGTCTGGATCTCCATCGTGACAGCCAGTCAGCTGAGCTGAACGCTGAAATGTCAGCCACGGGTGCAAGCCTTGACGTGTCCTCATGTGGTACTGTCTACTGTTGCTGCTACAGGCATCAAACACACACAATTTTAGCAAGATTTGAAAATAGGAATGCAACAGTGGTTGGAAGTGCAGCGGTACAATGCTTATGCACAGCTATAATATAGTATCTCACTGCCTGGGAGATGTGAAGTCCAAAAACACATGGCTAGTCTTTTTTAAAACTTGAAATTTCTGCTCTGCTTGAGGAAAATGTTTAGTGCAGAGTGTGAAGGGCTGTGAAAGACATCCATCAACTGATAAGATTATAGGATCACTTGTGTGCACGACTGAATGACAAGGGTATGCAATCAAGAATTTGGAATTAACGTCTAAGTCTGAAGACTTTTGTGTTAAGCTCCCTGAACTAATGCCTGGGGGTTTAGCTTAGAGGCATGGTACAAGTCTTTCCCACCAGCACCTCTGCAGGGGAGGCTGAATCTAGCCAATGACACAAACTCATTTCCTCCACAGGTGTAAAGGGTTGACATGGTTGATAAAACTGCGATGATAAAACCCTTTCATTGGCTGGATTGGATTTGGGCTCCTGCTAGCCCTGATTGGATTCTATTTAAAAATAAAAAACCCTTTCTGATTAAACAAAATAAGCCTTTGCCATAAAAAAGTCACCTCTGGGTGCTTAATTAAAAATCACCAAATGCCTCAGTTTGACTATACATTTAAATGTGTCTGCCTGGGCTCTGAGCAATGTTCTGTTTATGGTCCAGTGCTGATGATAAAGCTTCCGCTCGACTACGCGTATTCTCAAGCAATAACATCCACATCTGTATTATCAACCCAAGAATACCCGTGGTCGAGACAGGAGCAGAAATGCCCACCTCCTCCCCTCTATTACTTTCTTTCTCCTCTCGACTGTGGAGCTCACTTTCCTTTTCTGTGTGCTTCCCTTCAGCTCCTGCACTCTGAATAAGATTGCAGTGTTGAAGTAGGTCTGTGTGGAGGCACATCTTTAAGGACAGCACCTGGGATAAAAGAGACAAAAGAGATCATTTTTTTTCATTTTTTTTATCCTTGAACGACAAGGGAGCGGCATTGCTCTGAGGTTATAATACGCATTTAACACACGCAGTCACATCTCGAGCACACTGTTAGACTGATAACCCGACTGTAAGCAACAGCAACGCATACATTCACACACAGACACGCAGGCAGCCTGCTATGCGTCTTTACCTGAGCTGCACCAAGTAAACAGATTACACTGCCAACAGCTAGTCCCTGTGCTCTCCCCAGTATCAAGCAACCATTTAGCCAAGCGCTGAGGGAGAGGGCAGGCTCACCAATTATCAAATAGGTGTCAGTATGTGTTACACTGCACTGAGGGGAGAGAGTGATTACCAAACAGATGTTTAGTCCTCACCTCCATCCTCCCCTCCTCACCCGCTGTCTTCCTTCATACTGTTTACGACTCCATTCGACCATCTATTTCCTTCTTCCTTTGCTTTGTCTCCTCTCCCCTCAACTATTGTTGGACCACTTCCCTGGACACGTCCCCCATCTCCTCCCCACCTCAACACACACTCTCTTTCTCTCTTCCTTGGTCCGTCCCATGGAGAATAAGCTCTACTCTCCCCTATCCACACTTGCCAATTAGAGCCACAGTAGCTGTCAGTCAATAGCTGAGGAGGAGAGAATGAGGGAGAAGGAGAATCATTGGGAAAAGAGGGGGTGGGAGTTGTCGGGTTGGTGGGGTTACATCAGCACCACAGACAGTTCCCCCCGGAAACAAACTAGTTTACAAACCTGACTTGATGCGCTCTCTTTTCTTTTCCTTTTTCCTCTCATCTCTCACTTTTCCACTTAACCTTTCCTCTCTAATCATTGTGATCCCTCTGCTGCCTTTCCCTCTCTTTGCCCTGCATTTACCCTTTTATCCCTTTGTTATCCTCGGATCAGCTTGTTTATCCATTCGCACACACACACACATGAACCAATCACCTATCAAAGGTGCACTTCAGGGAACCTGACACCCCTCAAAAGTTCCCATTTGCCACTGACAAAACCCCTCACCTCTCAGACTCTGGTGATAGTCTACTTCCTATCCTGCTGTCATTCTGAGAGAAGTGCCAAAACTAGCTAGGGCCATCACATCGACAAGATCTTGACGCCTCCCTCATTACCTATACTTCTCTAGTCTTCTCGCCTCATCTCTCCCTTCGCATCTTGCCTCTTCCTCCATCCCAACTGTCCATGTCTGGGCTGCTGCTGATGACAACTCAAGTGGACGTGTCTTCTGTTCTCACCAAGAGCTGTGAAGAGATGTACGTAGGTGTCAGAGATCTGGTGTAAAAATACACCCTGCTGCTGCCCTCTTCACTACTCAGGACCGGTCTGTGTCTGCTCGGTGTCACTGGAATGTCTTCGTGTAATTTGAAGACATGCTTCAGTGTGGTTTTAGCCGTGTATGCGGGGGTTAAGCTATGATAGCAAGACACTCACATATGGGTGTGCCTGTGGCAGCAGTTTTGAGTGTACAGACAAGCAGGCCTTTTTTTTCTCGCCTGCCTTTTACGTTCGCAATCATATGAACTTGCCCCGCATGCACATTTTATAATTCTAATAATTTTTGCATAGACTTGGTAAGAACTTCATTTCGCAGTGAACGACATCTGGCTCGCATTTATAAGAAAATCCATTTCCTGAATTGACTTGATTGAAAGGGAACTGGCTCCAGCTGGAGGGCCTAATGAAAGAAAATCGGTCTGTGTTTCATATTTATGTCTGATGCAACAGACTTATCAATCCTTTAATGTACCTGGTATTTCAGATTGGATACAGAATCGCAAGTGGCTGTGCCAGGGGCAAAGACAAGACAGTCTTGAGATGGAGACAGAGACTAAGCGGATGCTGAGCTGCTGCTTGCACATTACTGCTTAATTGCTTGGAACTAAAGGCACTGTTATGAGGATGTTTATGCTTATGCCTGCAACAGCAAATCTTTCCAGTCATTTTTTTTTCCTTTTTTGCTACACTGTAGGGTCTAATAGTCACCACACAGACAAAAAATAAATGACCCAGCGATGGCCATTGCAAAAAATTCAGCCTATAGTGCAGAATAAGAAACTAACCCATCAGCCTTGGGCCAAACTTTTAGTGACAAACTTAAAAGAGACACTTTGGTTTCTTTAATCTTAATGCATAGGCTCCAGTTGGCCTACTACCCCAGATAACCAGACAACCACACACACAACTGTAAAAATTGCAGATAGTCAGCACCTGTCCCCTACGTGACAGGCTTGGATATTAAGCTTTCTTTGTTTGTAAATACATCCGCTTCTACTGACAAGGAGAACCCAGTTCAGAGTGGCAGGCGTGGATTGAATCCTTAACCCTTTGCAGGGAGCGTGAAAGAGATTTTTAAGCATCTTTTCTTTTTTTTTCTTTTTTCTTTCTCCTTTCCCCCCTCTCATCTCCAACAATACAAAGGAGGAAGACACGTTGGCATGCTGTTGTGGTTAAATATTAGCCTAAGCTGCATGCAGGTACAATTCGCATCAAGTAATCTGATAGGCACTTGGGAGTGAGGCTGCTGGGACCAACCTGTTTAGTTATCAAATCCTAAAGCGTGCCAGCGACAAATTGATAGGGCGTTAATCTCATGCCATGCTGTGCTGCAAAGCGGCTAATGAAACCGAAATCTACAAGTCTTGTTTTCTTCACTTCAGGGATTATCAACAAAATATCTTTAATAAACAGGACCGTGTAAAGTGACGGGACCCTGAGCAACAACGCCGTGCTGCGAACTGTGCCTAAATCGCTTTTCGTGGTTAATGAAAGCGAAAAATAAAAGACATTTAACTTACCGCCACGTCCACCTTTATGTCAGCTGGAAAAAGCCGCTCCATATGCTGTACGACGTATCCATGCACAAGTGTGGTGATAATAGACTGTGCTGTGTAGGGAAACGCCCCCCTTCCCCGCTATTCCTTTTCTCCACTGTGCGCTCCTCACCCTGCATGTGGGGAATCACATAACCACTCCTTGTTTTTTCCATTCTCTCCGAGGGAGGGATGGAGCGATGGAGCCTATGCAGCAGCATCACTATCCCATGCCATGCAACTCATCTGCAACCTCTCACCTCTCCTTTCCTCCTCCTCTGATTCTTATCCCCTCCTCTTCTCTTTCTTTCTTTCTTTCTTTCTTTCTTTCTTGTCCATGCCTCCATAAAACCACGCCGACAAGGAGCAATGCCCACCCCCTCCGCCCATAGTGCAGCGGTCCCCAAGTCCAGGGCCTTCAATGTCCATAATGGACCACCGGTAGGCCCTAGAGAAAGAAAATACAGATATTGGCTTTACACATCGAATGCAACACTAGTTGATTAATTCGCCCCCCCTGGCTGTAGCACACGGTGCCATTTTTTTATTGTTGTTTTTAATTTTCCTATGCAAAAAATATTTCATGTGGGCGGCTTTCACACAAAATCTGTATTTATCACAGGTGTCACGTTTTGTAGTTCATTGTTCGTGGATTCGTGATGCTTTGAGCCCGGTGCAGTCTAATTTTCTAGATAATGTGAGTGAACAAACCTATAAAACACAATGCAATCTGGTGCAACAGTCAGGTAATAAATCCCCTAAAACCTGCAAGTTTTTCAACAAGGCGTTTTAATCTTTCACGATATTGCTACAACCCCATGGTCATTTTAGATTTTAGTTTGTGCTGAAGGGTCTGGGCTGTTGTAGTGCATTACATTTAGCATTAGATATATTTACCGTTCGCTTAATTTGTTTTAAAATCTCATTTAGCTGTGTCTCTTTGGGAGGGAAACCCGAATGCAGTACTTATTTGCCCACTTAAAAAAGCACTCTGTTGTTTGTTATTGTTGTTGATGCTGATTTAATGGAACCATTTTAAAATTTACTTCCAACAACAGATTTCATGTTCACTGTGTGTTTCATTAGTCTTCGTTAAATCACACTCTTTTGGAACTGAGGATATCTGTAGTTTTGGAAGTGAAATCTTTCCTTAGTCGTGCTCAGTGAGGTGTTTCAACTGCTCAACAGTTCAAATCTGTTGTGTTTTTGTATTGTTCAGTATTTTTCATTGCACAATGTGCCAGATGTTTTGAATAGGTGACAGATATGATGTTGAGGCAGCCCAGTTGTGCATTGCACGCCTGTACTGTGTTCAGTACTGGGCTGCCTGCTTGGCATTACCTTGCTTAAATAAGAAAGGCCTACCCTGGAAAAGAATTTGTCGATTGCAGCATACGTTAGTCCGAAACACATGTACCCTGCGGTGCCTTCACAGAAGTTCAGGTCATCCATGCCATGCTAGATGGTCCCTCTCCTCTTTAGTCTACAGCATGTGACATCCACCACTTTTTAAAAAGAATTGTAGCTTTTGATTGGTTACCTGATAGTACAACTCTTTTTTTCTGGCCATCTAAAGTAAGCTTGGACCCAAAGAAGGGAGTGGCACTTCTGGCTCTTGTTCATATTTGTCTTATCTTTGCGTGACAGAGATTTAACTTGCGTTCATGGATGCAGAGACCAACTGTGTTCACTGACAGCGGTTTTCAGTAGTATCCTCATTGCAGCCCAAAGGGATAAAAGATTTCGACCACTTAGTGTAGATGTACAGATTTCTCACTATAGAGAATGAATCTGGATTCTCAGAGTGTTTTAATGACATTGTATACCACAGACTACATATTCTTCCAATTATCTTGTGTGTATTTATAGTTGCACTTGATTAAGGGCGTTTGCTGCAGAGTCTCAAAAAGATTTCTACTGTATATTCCCCGGTGGCGTGGCTGTGTTCCTTTTAACAATCTCTCTCTTATATATTCAGCGAATGGTCTTCCTTATTAGACATGCCGGATAGGATTGGTGGTAAAGACATTTTTGCTCGTCTCCTCATTTGGCGGTGCGTAAAAGGGCTGACCGCTCAAAACCATTAGCGTGTGGGCATGTTTATGATTGCCAAATGCTCAGTAATGGCCGACACACGAAATAGTCTGTATACACCCTTTTCTAGTAACTTTTGTGTATGATTTGTGCTTTAATCCATTTCTTTCTTTGTGTCTTACTGTCTCTGGTTTGGTCAGAGGCATCAGTAACAATAGCAGAAAGGCAGCAAACATGTAAATTTAATGTTTGAGAGCCCAGAAGGCTGATGCTGTAAGGCACCGGAGCCTCCAGGGCTATAAAATAAATGAAAGCATATTTCTTCAAATCAGCAGCCATAGCGTCTCTGTATCTCTCTCTCCTTTCTCTTTTGTACACACACACACACAGACACACATGCACATATATATATATACACACACTCACACACACGTGTACATATGTGCACTCACACTCGCAGTGTTAATGGCTTCATAATTGTCAGAGGCAGACCACTGAGCATAATCAGGAGACTGCAGCAAGGCAACAACCACTATTTGGAATTTACTATGACAGATAGTGCATTTTTATTACTCAGAGGCCTCTGGTTTGTTTTGGGATGCGATAAACCACACTCATCTGACTACATCCCCCCTCCCCCCGATACTTCTCTCTCTCTCTCATCCTCAGTCTCTGCGTCTCTTTCTCTGTCTCTCTCTCAAACACACATGCATAGCGGTTCAGTCCCAGACAGCGTGTGACACAGGGATCAAGACCATTACTACCAAACACTTAGTCAGGGAGTAAAGTTCAGCTTATCACAGGAAATCACAGACACGCGCACACACAAAGGCACACACAGACAAGCATGAAAGTACTCAAGCCATCGCACACACAGAAGCGTAGTCAGTCATACATGACCCTTTAATACATAAATTGAATGCCTATGAACAGTTTGGTCTAGGGTGAGAGCCAGACATTTTTTACATGTTTTATTTTTTTTTCTCAGTGGGTTTAATAGAATAATTGCATTTGCATTAAAACTGTCCCAGTCGTGACGAACAGGTGAAAAAAATACGGATCAAAATCGATGCATCGGGTTCAGATATTTAGCCGAAGCTCCAGCAAAATCCAATTCAATAGCTCTGCACCAAATTCTACTTTTACAAGCCTGCTTCATTTTAATTTTTTTAAGGTGATTGTTCTGCTGTATAACTGATTGGATGGTCATGGTGTTCTGATAAATTGCATCACTACATTTATAAAAATGCAAATTTTTTTTTGTCCTTGTGTGTGTGTGTATGTGCTGAAAGTAGTACATGTAGAAGAGCTGTTGTACTCGCCAGTATTAGATTTCACACATGTATTTTGATGTTAATGTAACATCAATCTGCTATCCCAGCCTGGCTAGCTCATTCTTTCTAACTCCACCTCAGATTTGTTCCATTTTCAAGCTTGTTGTCTTCAGATCCAAGTGCTTTGAGGCAATTTATAAAACTTCACACGGCTCCCTCTGGAACCACAAAAGGCTTTATACTACTTTTTTTTTTTTTTTTACACTTGTAGTACTCCTCCTCAAGACATTTAATAAGATTTTGATGTTTAAAATCAGTGGTATCCTTTCTCTTTCACACAGGTATCTTTATGGAGATGTATGCTTCTCGCACGTCTTGCGCATTATGTTCTTTCATAACCGCTGATCTATCTCTGACTGCACTTAAAGTGATATTAACACATTCCTAATCACCCAAATCAGGTTCATCATTCATCTCAGACAGCCTATCAGCTCTAGTGGCTTGACATGTCACAAAATATCCATCCTGTTTTCTCAGTGTCTAGCTTTGAGAGAGAATTACTCATGTCCAAAACACTAATTTAACAGTCACAAGTCATTAGAATAGCATATGTAAATTATTAAATTGAGTGGTTTTGCACTCTGAGGCAGAACTTAAAGATGTAAGTGATTCATACTCTAATTGGAGTGGATGTGTGCTTTTGCTCAGTAGCCAGTTCGTACGATTGGGAATGGGGATGCTGGCAATCAGGATGTAGAAAATGTGTGTGTCTGTGTGTGTGTTAGTGTGTGTATGTGTGTGCCAGTGTTAACAAGAGAGACAAATAGGAACAGAGAGAGAAGCAGGTGCATCACTAATGGCTTTTTAAAAAGGTTACAGCGTAGCGCTCTTCTTTTCTAATGGGGCTCTGGCTGTGCTTGAGAAGCAATTTCCGGAAAAGATAATGTTGTCGAGAGAGTGCAGAGAGTTCTCTGTTTGCGTGTGTGTGTGCGTGTGTGTGTGCGTGCGTGTGTGTATTTGTGTTGTTATTAACAAGACCGACAAACACAAACTCAAAGGAACACAAAGAGGGGGCGGGAAGAGATTGGGGCAATTGAGAGAGAAAGGAGAGGGAGAGAAATTGCCTTTGTCTTTATTGCAAAGTAATTGTGCCATTGCATTGCATTTATTAGTCGATGAATAATGCCTGCTCCCGGGCCAGCAGAGGTCTCAAGCCAAAATAAATAAATAAATACAATTTTCTCTTTTAGCATATTTTTACATTCGTAATGTGGGGTTTGATTTCATAAACATTAAAGCTGGTGAGTCCTGAAAGCTCCTCTCTTGCGCTTCCCTTTCCCAGTAACCATGGTAAACACTGCCACCCTGTGTTCACAGTTATCCTCTTCAACGTTTTGAGCCACGTTTCTGCAGACTTATAATAAATAAGCCTACAATCCTAATATGCTGCAGATTTTAATAGTATATTGATAAAGACTTTTAGACAAATGTACTTCCAGGTGCATACTTAAATACATTTTACATGTTGATTTGTACATTTAAGATATCTTATTGAAGAAGCTCAATTAAGACCACTAAGGGGCAGTGCTTTCCCATTACTGCCTGCATACTCTACAACAAACCCTGTAGTGTTTACACTGTGAAATTGAAAAAATTAGTAACAGTCGGCTTTTCAGAACGTGATGTTGATGAGAATTTTATTATTTTATATATATATATTTTAATTATTTTCCTAAAAAGGAAGTGAATGAAGCAATCACAGATGCAGTTAACCGTGTTCTCCAGGAACACTTGCAGACAAGAGAAACCCTTTTTGTGAAGCATAATGAGAATCTAGGACCACAGTTTAAGTGAGACCCTCCCTGATTTTGAATATAAAGTCTTTTGGGTCGAAAGAGCAAAGCTGTCTACACTGAGTACTTGTGGTATGTATTATGCAGAAGTGTGAAACTGGATCATGGCTCCAGTATTTCAAGAACTTGTGCACAGACAGATCTTTTCCACAGATCATCACATGTCATGACATACTGCAGCAGGAAAAATGAAAATTGAATTCCATCTAGTGGCATGCTGGGTCACAGTCACACTGTCCCAGCTAGAATTCTTTTAATCAGTCACAGTGGTGTTTCATTTAAAATGTCTAATACCAATCAGCAGCAATGTTAAAATCACCAGCCTAATATTCTGTCTGTCTGCCAAAATAGTTCTGATTCTAGACACCTTGAACAGTGCCGTGTGATTGGATAGCCACTGTGGATCTGGCTCGTTTCAGCCAGAGACATTATAATAGAGAGACACGGCACTCATATTCAAATTTATCGAAAAATTCCAAAATGCATCACTGCAGCTGTTTTTATTGAATTTGAAACATGATGGGTTGAGATGATTTGGGCATGTAAAGAGGAGGGATAGTAGATTTATTTATTTTAGCCTGTACTACTTGATTATTCCAGCATCACCCATCATAACATACACAAGCATCAACAGACAGTCTTTGCGGTCCTTCACTGACTTAAAATAGTTTAAAAAATATTATAGCTGGATTTTAAATCCCTGCACAGTCAGTTTGTGCTTGCTCTCTGCATCCGCAAACTGCTGACTCTATATGATCCTGCCTGAGATATTTTAACTTGACCTTTATAAGTAATGCCAAAGACTCGTCAGGTCACTAAAGGCGATCAATCCTTTGCACTCTCAGCAGCACGACTGTGTAATTCCCTGCATGAAGAACTCAGTCAGATGAGTGTGATTTATTTATATTGTTTTGCTTCTTTAACCCACTGATGACTTGTTGAAATTTCTACTGTCTAGGCTGCAGGTGTACTTGTTTTCCCTTATTTCCACTGAATTTGAAATTGCTTTAAATCAGGGATGGGCAACTCCAAGCCTCGAGGGCCGGTGTCCTGCTGATTTTAGATATCACCCTTAGTCAACACACCTAAATCGCATGATTAGTTCGTTATCAGGCCTCTGGAGAATTTCAGGACATGTTTTGGAGGATGTTTAGCCATTGGACACATCGAAAAACCTGCAGGACACTGGCCCTCAAGGCTTGGAGTTGGAAACCCCTGCTTTAAATTCTAGTGAAGTTATTTTTGCATTTTTCAAATTTATACATTCTTGTACTTTAACACATTGTATCTTTGCTTTGCTCTATAATTTTTTTTTTAAAGTTAAAAGCAAAATAAAGGGTGTTGTCAGGGAAGAGGAAAAGAGGAAGACCACAAAGAAGCATCATGTAGTGAGTAGATTAATAGAAACCTTTGGTCTGTTTTCTTCAGCTTAACCAATTTGGGGTCACTGGGAGGCTAAAACAGGGCAAGAGAAGGGTACACCTAGGACAGGTATTGCAGTGTTAACACAGAGAGACACCTATGGTTGGTTTAGTATTGCTAATAAACCTAACCCTGTGCATGTCCTTAGACTTTGGGTGGAATTACAGATGAATTAGAGATGAAGAACATGCAAACCACCACACATAAAGGCCTCAGGG
Organism: Hemichromis elongatus; assembly: GCA_015108515.1. Classification (NCBI taxonomy): domain Eukaryota; kingdom Metazoa; phylum Chordata; class Actinopteri; order Cichliformes; family Cichlidae; genus Hemichromis; species Hemichromis elongatus. The sequence continues at coordinate 65,282 of VUQR01004975.1, forward strand.
GTGGCTGTAGCCGGGGGTAGCTGGGTTTAGCTAGAACGGGTCATCTACTAATTGGAAGACTGGTGGTTTGATCCCCGGCTACTCCAGACTGCATGCAGAATATCCTTGGGCAAGACACTAACCCCAAGTTGCTCTTCGATGCATCAGAGTATGAATATGTTTTATGGTTATATAGAAAGTCACTAGTCACTAGTCATAGTGCATATTTGTGTGAATGGGTGAATGAAGCAAGTTTTATAAAGCGCTTTGGGTGCTCAGGTAGAGCAGAAAGCAAGAACTGGTCAATTTACCATTCTTGCTCAACTGAAACAAAGTATCCAAAAACCGTCTCTTCACTTGCACGTGCAGCATTCCCAACTACTGAATGCTCGGTATTCAAAATAAGAGCACAAACATAAAATCTATAGCAAGAAGGAATTCAACCACATCACACAAAAAACAAAGTGAAATTTAGAAAATGTAATTCACCAAGCGGTGTGTTATAATTGTGATTTATTTTGGTAAATAAATACAAAACAGTGACATTTCAACATGAAAATAACATTATTTAGACAGTTATGGTATTCTCTATCTCTTCAGCTGTTTACAAAAAAAATTCCGACTGAAAAGTTTCACCGAAGGTAATCACGGAGCTATAATGAGCACCTGCTATAACAGGCATTGTTAAGAAGCCTTGGCAGGGGTCCTTCGAAGGCCTGCAGTTACACACATGCACGAGTGTGTAATTATAGCAGCTACTTTTGACAGTTTAACTTAAGAAAACAGATTGCCAGATTAACAGTTATGCTGCCATACAATGTGCTCATTATAAACATACACACAAATAAGCACACGCACGCACGCGCACACACGCTTAATAAAACCTTAACAACGTCTTCTTTATATAACCCAGTGTGTAGAGTAGTATACCCTCCCTGGAGTGTCCTTTTGAACTGAGTAGAAGCAAGCAAGTTGTGAGCCAAACACACCCCAATTTTATGCTTTTAGATTTCACACACTTCTCCACTGCGCTACATTCCTGCTTTAGATCAGGCTACTACTCACGTTCGTACAAGACAGCTTCAGGTAGCTTCACATTTTTCACACAATAAAACCTAATGTGGTATATACTTTGTAAAGAAACCTATATACTGTACAAAACTATACACAGCTCAGAGGGCTTACCTCTGTCTCACACACTAGTCTGTGCCATCACTTTTAGAGAATCGATGAGAGGAAACACTGATGGAACTAGGAACAACTAGACAGGACAGATGCATGAACTGCAGCAAACTGATGTCATAACCATTGTTATTACAGACTAGTTTTGGAAACACCAGCTGATATAAATGTAGGAAACATCATACAAGTGTCCAGTATTTAGTTAATGTACTCTGGAATAAAAGACGATACATGGAAGTGTTCAAAGAGGGGGTGAGGGAAACAGACAAAAAGGATTTTTTTGTTTTTTTCACATGGGAACAGGCAGTATGTCGAATCACAGAGCTCTGCAAAATGTTTCACAGGATGGACATTAATCCTACAGTACATTTAGAACACACACCTGAATAGAAAGGAATAAGGATATTTGGAAAAGTTGGTGAAAATCAAATGCTGTTTACTTTGAGGATGAATTAAATGATGCCACAAAACAAATGTGGCATCACGAGCACAGCTGTAGTGTGTATAAATCTCTCTTCTATCACATCACACAATATAAAATAAAACAAAATAGGATACAACACAGTTTCTTGAACACTGAGTCGGTTCATCTGTGCTATAATTTACAAAAGTGCTTTCTCTTTGACAGCATCTCTTATTGACTTTGAGGACAAAAGAAAAGGTTAATACTCTCGATGGTACCTGTATTCTTATTATAAAGGTCTTTGTTCTTATTTCTGTCCTCTGCTTGTTTCTATTTAATCATCCTGAGTGTTACAAAATGGTCTTGAGGGCAATTCACTCGTGCCCGGGATTTTCTTCGAACCCCAAACCCTCAGCGCTGCTGAGTTGGTTTTTTTTAATTGTTTTTTGTTGTTGTTGTTTTTGAAATATCAAGTCATCACCAGCCAACAGTCTTTATAGTCTTTGTCGAAAAACTGGACAAGAAAGCAGGAAACAGTATTGCTTTAACAGCTCTGGCTTTGGCGAGTCATGAAATGCGTCATTTTCACCCAAAGGAGAATGTAGGCCACCGTGAATGACAAACAGGACAGTGCAAGGTAAGGAGGGCAGGTCTCTGTCTCCGTCTGGTCCTTAGCAGATGGCAAATTTTGGCCAGGCTCACTGTGTGTGATTTTTGCTGGTTTGTCTCATGTGACGGGTGGACCTTCAGACCTGGGTGGATTTGACTCGTCTGAGAGGCTTTCGTCCTTCAGGGTGGGCGAGGCAGGGCGGGGGGCACTCAGTGGGCAGGTCTAGACTGCGCTGGTGAGGCAACGTCGTGAGGGGAGGAGCACATCGGGAGGGGCGGGGGACGGGATTGGCTGATGGTCATGTGATCTCAGAATACGGTAGCCCTGGAGCCTAATGGGAGGACACGGGAAAGGGAGAGTGTGAGGGGAGAGAAAATTAATAACACAACACATTTTAAAACATTTGGGAAGTAAAATTTTAGGGAAAAGGGCCAATGAACTTGACTTGACTGCGATAATAAGAGTAAAAAAAAAAACAAAGTGATGATGTCTAGACAAGAGAATTGGCACACAAAGCTAAGATATCAGACAGAGATCAGAGCATCTGGTACACATTCAGACATAATGAGTCAATTAAGGACAAGACAGGAGGATCATTCCATAAAAGAGCAATAAAATCTAAAAACAAGTTCCCAACAGACCCCTCAAATCAGCTGATGTTTTTTTAGTATAGAAAAACAAACCTTACAAAGTTGTTCCTTTATACTAGCATATGAAATTGTCCAAGCTGGCTGATCTCTCCAATAGGTTGTCTTGTTGCACATATGCTTTATGAAAATATCAATTCCACAGGTCCCTGGATGCATGTTGTTTTGTCACAATGGATGTTGCATATTCACGCTTTCAAACAGCATGATTATCAAGACACGGGCAGGGCATCAGCAAAAGCTCAAAGTCAAAATGCAATCCAGCCTTTGCACATACAATCACGGGTCACTTTGTTAGGTACATCTGTTCAATTGTTCATTAATGCAAATATTGAATCACAGCATGACATGGCATGCCCAATTTGGATCTATGTACACATGGTCACGACGATGTGCTGAAGTATAGTCAGACTGCTTCAAGGTGATAGAAAGTAAACTGTAACTTTAATTATCATTAATCACAGCCAAGCTATGCAGAAGAGCATATTTAAAAACATGTTAAACCTCAAAGCAGATGAGCTACAGCAGCAGAAGACCACATAGTGTGCAACTCCTATAAATTGCACAGGAAACAGAAGATTGGAAAAATGCTGCCTGGTCTGATCAGTCTTGATTCCTGCTGCGACATTCAGACGGACTCAGAATATTATATCAACAACACGAAATCACTGATCCATGTTGCCTTTGATCAATAGTTCAGACTGCTGGTGTAATCGTTTGGGTAATGTTTTCTTGGCACCTTAAGAACCAATTGAGCATTGTTTCACTACCACAGGCTGCCTGAGTTTTGTTGCCTACCATGTGTATCCCTTTATGAGCCGAGCAGCTATGTTCTGATGGCTTGAATATGACAATGACATCACTGTACTCAAATGGTCTCCATAGTTACCAGATCTCAATCCAATAAAGCACCTTAGGGATGCGGGGAACAGGAGATTCAGGATGTGAATGTGCAGCCAAGTAAAAATCTGCAGCAACTGTGTTTCCAGCACCTTGTTGATGAAGGAGTCAGAGCTAGAAAATGAAACTGGTATCAAATAAAAGACCTTTTATATTCTACTTTTTGTGACCAGCCACCTCGATCACTTGTGGATATGTCCCTTAAAAGTGAATGCTTTTTTTCTGTTCTTTAACATTATAGACTTTAAATCCGTGTAGTTTGGTTAGTGAAACTACTACTATGCTACATCACCTTTATATTGACTCTCAGAATTGGTTATAGAAATAAGAGAAAACATGCATAACAATAGATAGGATCTGGGGTTTAGACTGTAGCACTTAAAGTGGGTGGAAAATTGATCTGAAGCTCAGTTTATGAAAGGCTCAAAAAATAGTAGAAAAAAAGGAATTCAAAAGCATTACATTTCATCCTACTAATATGATGGCCTGAAATATCTTGTTTTTTTTTTCTGTCACAGTAAAATTTTATATAGTTCTTCTAAAGACACTACAGCTGATTCTGAGGAGGTCAGGTTGGAGGCACGCACTGATTTTTCATGGAATAAAAATGCCCAAACCTTTCAATAAAAAACAAGTACATGCACATTTAAAGCATTGTTTTTGATTGTTTTGTTACAGTTCGTTTCCCCCACCCCTTACCTGGAGGCCACTTAACTTTTCAAGTGGACTCTCCACACGGGGCAGGCTGAGAAGAGGCAGCCCAACGGGGGGCTCTGAGCGCTGCGGAGGTGGAGGAGTTGGCGCTGCTATCTGGGTTGGCCTGAAATTGTTGATCACACATGACACCTGGTAGAGAGCAGACAAAAAACGGTGTAAAGGGAAAAGGAAGGAAGAAATTCGCTCCACTCCACTATAGAGATGGATGATTTTCTGCTGCATGAAAAGCTGAAGTGTGCAAGGAAACAGAGACTGAGATAAAAGAAAGAGGGACAGGCAATGAATTTTGGGGCGAGGCATGGAAAGAAATTTATAATCTTAGGGAAGTTAAGAATTTTGAAGTTAATAATGATCCTAGACTTATTTTGTGGAAAATTGATTTGGGTCAAGTGGTCTAACACTAAATGACACTATTTGAACGATCATTCTGAAAGACCCTGTTTAGTCCACATTTTTTTTCTTTCAGTCTTGTATGGATGTGCATCCTTTTTGTAGCGTTAATCATCAGTACATCCTCCCACCATCATTCCTGTAACCATATTTTACCACATTTCTCACTTCAACATGTCCCACACACAGAAAATGGAGTGGAACAGATCACAGTTTGAGTTTTTATGATGGTAGTGCTGCAGAAAGTACAACTTTCACAAAAACAGCATGTAGATTTGAGTGTGACAAGAAAATGGAACTAAAATGCAAACAGACACAGGACAATGAAACATTAAAAGCACGCTGATGACACGGACATGACCACATTATTTGTTTATTTTTGCCACAGTTGTTCTCTATAACTGAAAAAAAAGGAAAGTCAATAAAAATGAATGAGGCAATTACTTTAAAGGGTTAATTTTGGCTCTTGTGAATTTGACTTTAAAATTTGACCTTTAAATCACACATTTAAATACACAAATACAAATATTAACAGAAAATTCACTCAGTTTAGTCAGAGAAGACTGTGATGTCCACTGACAGCCAGACCTGATGCCTGCATAACAGAGCAGACATTGATGACAGCAGTCGTGGCATTGATTAAGTCAGGCACAGAATGAAAATATGGAGGGTGGAGGATGGAGGAGGGTTGCTGAGCAGCTTGCAGAGAAAGCAGCAGCTGTAGGCAGCTTCTAGCACCTGACAGCGTATAAGTTGACTATGTTCCTAGCTGGAGGATAGTATAAAGAAGGCTGTGATCATTGTTTCCTCCCTCCCTTTCTCCTTCTTACCAGAAAGGCAGCAATGGCACCACCCGTTACGAATCCAGCCAAAACATCGTTCCAGTGGTTCCTATGTTCAGTCACCCTCACCACCCCAACCAGCACAGCCAGAGACAGCAACACCAAGCATAATGTGGGCTTCATCAGGCGGGTCCCTTTTGTCCTGAACACCAGAGTCACGTACATCTGGAAAGCAGTAACATACTGAATTAGGTACATTTTTAAAAATAAATGCCATGTTATCTTTCCAAAGTAAAGAGCTGAACACTGTGTTGAAAGCTCAAGCAGCAAGCTGAGATAATGCAAAATATTCTAGAGACTGACTAACTTAATAGTTCAAACAGCTTGAACAAACCACAAGAGGCCGCACTCTGCAGGGATTTTTGAACAGCTGAGTGGTTTAACTACAGAGAAAGCACCATAATAACACCACCACAGCTGGTTTAAAGGTCCTAAAATGACAGGAGCAAGTTAATGTAATTACAGAGAAAAGAGATGTTCTTTTTGTCCAACTTAGATAGTTAAGTAAATGCTTTTTACTTTATGATGTCTTACATGAACATATTTTAATTCTGATTATTCAAAAGTTTGAAAGTTGGGTATAAAACACACCAGTTTGCAGAGGGATTGATTTAAGATCAGATTATTTTTAGTTTGCTGTTCTCTACATAAACACTGTGTTAAAGCTGATGTTTATTTCAGTCTGTACCTAAAATGTAGATTTATCTAGGGACAATGGAGTTTTACTTCTGTTTTTTTTATTTGTGCACATACCTTAAAATGTGGTTGAAAAAACTGTCAGGCTAAACCTGAATTTATTTATGGAGAGAAGTCTGCTCTTTAATATATTTGTCATAACTGATGTAAAGTGGTAGCACTGGCTAGTGTTTGACGCTCCATGCATATGATTCTCTACCCCAGGATCTCCAACGTGGAGATGGAAATGGACAGCTGCCCCATGTTTGAGGAGCAACTGACTCTGGGGTGGGGTATAGAGCCACATTGCCACGACAAAAAGGAAGATGCACACAAATGGCATTTAAAATACATTTAATTTTAAAGAAGGAAAGAACTGTATGTAGTCAGTACAATCAGTGGTGTAAATTTGAGCATGTGTAAAGAAATGCTTCATGCAGTGCTGTCTAGTGTAAAAATCCAAACCACAGAGCCACCCAGCAACTGAGCTCAAAGGGCTTTCATAGAGCGCTGGTGTGTTCAAAACATCACTACTGCATGCAATAAATCAGAAAATTGGAGCTCTGCAGCGTGTGAACCTTTAATTCTTTTCAATGCCACTGATGGGAAAAAAGCCACACCAGCCCTCCAGTGCCTGCAGATAAGACCTGCCACACAAACAGGTTGAAAAGAAGTAAGGGTGGAGTCGGTCGTCCCAAGATGAAGATCAGTTCATAGAAGTGCAGAGGGCCAACAGTGTGGAGGGACTTGTAGGTGAGGAGAAGATCTCATATTTATATCTGTGCACTTCCCAATAAGTGTAAGAGGAGAGTAGGGTTGATGTGCTGCCAGGATTTAGTGTGTGTCAGATCCAAGCAGCTGAAAAATACTTAACAGTAGAAAAAAAAAATAACAACCATGTTTTCAACCTTGTACAAAAACCTGTTTGGGCATCTATACATATACAAATATATGGGGGTAATCTATTCTGTTATTATTTTTTAAAATTACACACTGCTGAATTACAGGTGGCTGAGGGCTCTAGCTGTCTGCTAGTGCTTACCTCAGCTATCTGAAACCTCGACCGGGTGCTTTCATTTTACTTCCTTTTGAAGCATTTTCACTGTAATTATTTGACAAATATGACAAATAATATGCTGTATGTATGATTAATCGCACAGTCAGTCCAAGTAGCCTATTCTCAAAATTTGATGAGTAAAATTGTAGTATTTTATTTATATTTCATCTGGCACAAATTGGCAGGTGTTTGTGTCTGTGCAATTCACCTATAGCATCTATGCTTGCCAAGCTCAGCGGCTAATAACACAGCATTCACAATTAGGGAAGCTTGAATTAAACAATATAAACAATATTAGTTTGCTTTAAGCCACTTATCAGAAAGTCCTTTGCTGGAAAGTCCGTTGTGTGTTATAGCTCTTCTAAAGACTCTTCATAAAAGCTGCCTTAATATAAAGTAAAACCAGATCATCAGATATCTCATCTGGGGCATCTCCCTTCACTCAGTCTCAAAAAAGAAAGTTTCCTACCACCGTGTAGATGGCTGAGTAAAAGCTGAGCGCTGCATCTTTGGAGGGGAAGGATTTGCGGGCGGACACCACCAGATACGGGTTTCCTGTGCAGGCTCGGCGCTCTGCGATGTACTGCAGTGGAGACTGGCAGCCCAGAGCTGTGTAGTTTGGCTTACAGGCAGATAGGAAATGAGGCGTCTGGTTTCCTGTCACCACCTGACCGGCATTGGCGAAGATGGTGGTGGTAAAGAGGCCGAAAGAGTACACACCTGAGCGAAAGATAGAGAGAGTGAAAGTGAGGGAGTGTGTGCAAGAAAACAAGCACTCACCTGGGATTTCAGCTGTTATGTCTGATTTTATGTGTGTCGCACCGAAAGCCCAGACAGAAACAGTCTTTGCTTTTATGCTTCAGAACTTCAGTCTGTCATACAGATGTGGTGAAAAAGATCACAGCGCATCAACAGAATGGGACATAAAAATAAGGCTAACGAAAATGAGTCCACAGGAGACTCATGTTAAGGACGAGGGCTTTTTGTTTTTAGTCTACATACTGTAAGATGGAGAAGTAGTGGTGTAAGCCTTAATGAGGCTTCACTCCAGAGAAGAGAGGCTTTATTAGTTAAAGCAGAAGAAGCTCTGATCTTTAGGACTATGACTGACCCAGAAAACGTACGATCCTACGGAGGAGAGGGTTGAAGTAACAGCAGTCAGCCGTCACTATGGTCTTCTCCTGAGCGCCTTCTGTCTTCACAAAAAAACTGGTCACCTCCCCGATGAGAATCTGGGACACACACACACACACACACCAAGAGAGAGAGACCACAAACATTTTTGTCAAACAGAAAGCTTAAACTGTGCGCTTAAGTATTGATCATCCTCGATGAATATTCTGTCAGCTAAACATGGTGCAAAGTAAAATTATTCATGACTGTTTCTCTCTCAGCCTTGATTAAAATTTCCCCTCGTCATTTGGCTGATTTTATGCTGCTAGTAAATCCCGACACCAACGCCTCCCATTCCTTGTCATCAGAGACAGTTTGTTTGTCAGCGTCTACCCAGTCTTTCCGTACACATTTTACTTCTTTTAAATTTTACTGCAACTCCATAAAATCATGGATGGACTGGTTATGTCACACAAGTTAACAAGCTCAGTCTGAAAGATAAGATCAATCAAACCCATTTTTATGTGAATTTCTTAAAATACTTTAAATTTATGAGCTAACGCTTTAGCTCACACTGATCGCACCCCATCACCCATCATTGTATATATCAGTATTTTTACATTCGAATACTCATTTGAAGAGCGCACACCCCAAGCATCTGGCAGCTGTTTGAAAAGCACTTTTAAGTCAAAGCAGCAGGACCTTGATCTCTTTTGACAGGAGAATAAATTGACTAAACACCATACTACACACTCCAGGACACCATTAAACTCTGCACACTGAGCCTGTCTGATCAGGGGACCTCCACTGACAGAAGCATGGGTATATGTAGGTTACCTGCTCATACAATATGCATGGCCCAGGGCCAGAAGCGTGGGACGATGCTAATGCACCAAAGCTCATTGCCCTTAGTGTGGCAGATGAAGGCTGAGGTTTGTGTTATGAAGCAAGAATTACCAAAGAGGACTCGGTGTGACATGTCGTAGCATGTGTGCCATCATAAATTATCTGTTTGCAGCATAATGTCACCCGAGTGCTGCAAAGGAATGCAACAGGGGTATGCAGGTTGTGAGTGTTATTTCTGCGTCTCCGCGATCACCTTCAAAGTTTAGCGTGAAAAAGAAGACAGCTTACTACAAAGTTCTAAGTATTTATCAGGATTAATTCAGCAAAAAGTGTAATTTCATTTTGCCTGAAGAGAGCTCTAGTCCCAGGCATTTTTCTTCTTAGTTTCACTTTCAAAGCAGTCCTAATGTTTGCTATCCTGTCCCTGTGAGCTATCGAGGAACTTCATAAAATGATAGTATATTGAGTTACTAAGTGCAAGTGATTTCCTGGATCTACATCAAAAGAGCTGGTGTATGACTGAATAATAGATAAAGAATAAAAACATCTTTGAAAACAAGTATCATAAGATATTATTGCCTTATTTGTGGCTGTGGTTTGTGTAGATTGTCAGCCGTAAAACTTGGAGCTGGTATGGCTTTATTTACCTCAATACAAAACTACAAGCACTTTGGTAGAGTTTCATCACCCCATACGTATGGTAAAAATCCAGTCTTTAAGTCTGACGTCATTAGCTGTGTCTGGGCCCAAACTCCACTTGAGGTCCCTAAGACATAAGATCACTGCAGCATCACTCGGAGTTGAAAAGCTGTCTAAATTCTTTTAACTGTAATAAAATGATCAGCATTGCTGCTCTACCAGGTGTAACAATTAAGTTTAACATCCAGGCATCCATGAGAACAGAATTTATTAAATTTAACGGAGTTAGAAGTTAGCAGGAAGTTAACTCACTAATTTGTATTTAAATATAACATAGCATGTTCTGACTGAGAGATTGCTGAAACAAACTAAGACGTACAGCTCTGCTATCACTTCCGACATAAATGATGACAGGAAAGTAAACAGCAGTGACATTTGTAGGGTTACTGAAATTGGGCTAGCTGGTTTATAATGATGTGTTACGTCATTGCTAGCGACACCGCTATGTTAGCATAATATAAAGAGTGAAGCTGGAGGATGAATGCAATCTTTTTCCACTCTATAAAAGTTAACGTGAGGGTTCCTGATGGTCAGGGACAAATGCAATCGCATGGCAGGATGCTGTAAACGGACCAACCTTCAGTCGGGAGAACAACTGAGATAATCCATCCACAATACGAAGTTAGTCATTAATATACACTGTAACTACAGCCCAGCCCATGCAGCAGTAAGGTTTTAAAAACTGAGCTTTAAAATGAATAGCGGTAATAAAAACAGAGAGAAGCCAACAGTAATCATTGACTGCTTTTAGGGGCTTTTTGAGATTAAATAGAACAAGATACAAAGCATTAAAACATGTTAAAAACACAAAAGCCTTATTAAACGCTGGGTAGTTTGGTTCATACGTAATCACTTAAAGACCGGATAACTCCATACCCTTAAGATAAACCTGAAATCTAATAAAAAATAAAAACAATAATAAAATAACTTTGTGAATTTTATCAGGTTTAGGTGCATGTTAAAGTTTAGATTTTTTTTTTTTAAATCGGTAGTGGTACTGGCGCTAGAGTGAGTGGCAGGTGTAGGTAGGTATAACTATGAATCAGACTGGAGCTGCTGTCAGTTACTGACCTTATGTGCACCTCATTTCTGTGGACTTGATGGCTGCATGACACATTTATTCACTATTTATTTATTTAGTTTATTTCGTTTTTTTTATGTATGTAAGTGTGATACGGTCATTCTTTGGGTCTGGCTTTTCTTTTTCTCTAACTTCTCTTGTGCACTGACTTGACATGTTCCACCAGTAATGCGTACACATGGAAGATTTCACCCTGCTGTGTTGCTTTCAGGCAGAGACTTGTACTTATTCATGCTATCCTGTCTCCTGCGGAGATTGAGGTGACACCCACCTGTCTCATAGTGCAAACTTCTTGTCATTTCACTGAGGCAGAGATGTTGACTTGATATATAAAAGCCTTTTCTTCATATAAAGAAATACAAGTATAACAGGTAAAGCAGTTGCATGTAAATTTCAGTCTGATGCCCAAACTTAAAAAAGCTCTTTCAAGGCTCTGTTGGTGGTCATAAAACTTGGATCACAGTGAGTTTCATTGAGAAACCAACACTACAAAGGAAAGGCTTTCTTGTACTTGGTTTTAACATGTGGTTGCCACAGCTGTCAGAACCCACAGAGGCCGTGGCAGAGCTTTAGAGAGCAGAAAATGAAAGCAGTCTTCCTTTGATTCTTTGAACTGGACTTAGGTGTTGCTATAAAACTGAAAGAGAGCATCTTTTTGACAGGAACATGTGTAGTGAGGTGATTATTTACTGAGGATGCAAGGCAATAGAAAGATTTAAACCATCACAAAGAACTACCTTTGTAGTGTTTCTACAGTAGCATCACGATAAAACTCTTTTAATGTATTCCTGTGAGTTGGCTGTGTTAAGTGAGTGTGGGGAGAATATGTAGAAGACTGGAGGAGACAGCACCACTGATGATAGATACAGTAGCTAGCAGCCAACAAGGCAGGAGGCAAAGAGACTTGCAAATGGTGCTGGCAAATAATCATTGTGAAGCTGAGATTACAGATTAAAGAGGTCTATAACAACATAATTAAAACGATCAAGAGGCTCAATCTACAATTCTCAAATTAGTTTTAGCAGCTTTCTTTCTAGTGTGGAGTGCAAAAAGCTTTTCTTTTGTTTGCTATTGTTTTTATAACAAATCAAGGAAGCATGCCACGTGTGTGGTTTACGAGTGCTCCGGCTGCCACTAGCATGACCACAAAAAGGAAGACATCTCTGCAGGGCAGCAGGATGTGTCAGCAGCATGACACAGACCTTATAAAGAACAGCATGTGCTAATTGGGTGCAGCACATTATTTGGCAATTTTTAAACTTCAGCGAAACCCACAGAAGACAGCTGCATCCCTATTTGTACATATTACACACACTGTGCCTCAAATCAATACTTATGCTCAGCCCATTGAGTGCCTAAGTGCATTCGCACTGACAATTATATGGCTACATTAATTACTCTATGAGAACTCCAATGGTGGACTGACTAATTGTCAGAGTGGAACAGTATACATTTCTAATCTTTAATGGTTGCCATCTTGACAACACTGCAAAAACCTTCAGAAAGTAGAAGTGGGACACAGCAGCAATAACAATTATAGTGCTATAGTTATTGTTAAGGCCATAGCTAGGAAAATCACAGGCTCAGCTTATCTCTATGACCAAAAGAGTTATTTTATTTAAACAGAAAGAATAAAAAAAATTAAAAAAAGTGAAATGATTTTGGGCCGGCGAGATAATGGGCTCTTGGACCCTGAAGAAAGAAGACTAAACTAGCAAATAAAGCTATCCTAGCCATCCTAGTCCCCATTTATGCCATGAGAAAAAATGAAGGGATACGTGAGGGAGAGGAGCAGAAAAGAAGAAAGATGGATAGAGGAAACCAACACAAGGAGAGGGCATGTAACACTGAGCTAACTGTAAAAAAAATAACACGGTGGTTGTGCTCACAGAACATCAGGTGTGATGTGCACATTCAAACCTCCAGAAATGTGTTCTAAAAGATGCATTTGTGACAGTCAGTAATAAGTTAGTAAACCTAAAGATGATTTTTTTAATAATAAGGAAAAATAATCACAATTAAAGATCAAATCAAATCACTGTACTATGAAGCCATTGAAAGGATTAAATAAATTAAAATAGCATCAACTTAATCACTAATACATCCATAATTATAGTATTTTCTTTGTCTTTAAAGGTCACCATAGAGGAATCTAGTGTAACACAATAAATATCCATCCATGCATCTATCCATCCAGCTGGCATATTATGTTTAGCCACTGACATACATGTGTGTTTTTTGGTATTTATTCATGTTAAATTGTCGTCTTCACTCAAGAAGAATTCAGTTATAACTTGACAAATGCTCACAAACTGCAGAAACTAGCACAACCATCATTTCTGGTAAGAAGACAACTAAATGTGTTCATTTAGTTAGAGACAATACACCTCCAACTAAATACTTAGTGAGGGTATACAAACAAATATCCTAATAAGGAAATTACTGCAGTCTGCCTTTGATGTTCAGTCCCTCAACTTAAGTTGGTGTTGAATCTAGAGAAATCCAAGTTCATGTTATTCTCAAATGAGCTGTTAGCTACGTCTGCTAAGATTAAAACTATTCAAGGTACTGAATTTGAAATGGTCACATCTTACAAGTATCTAGGTATCATTATAGATCAGAATTTGTCATTTAAAACTCACATTCAAAGGCTCGTGTCTAAGTTAAAACTAAAACTTAGTTATGTTTTTATAAATCAATCTTGTTTTTTCCGTCCAAATGAGAAAAGACTTGATTCATGCAACTTTTTTACGATGACTTGCTTTTTATGAATGCACTTGCCTACTACCTAAAGAGGTTGGATACTGTGTACCATTGTGCTTTATGCTTTATTACTGGCTATGGAAATCATGTACATCATTGTTATTTGTATGCTACTGCTAGCAAATGTCCATCTTTGTTTATTTGCAGACTTTTCCATTGGTTGATCTTTATCTATAGAGCTTTCCTTGGGCTGGTTCCCTCTTATTTATGTGTTTATATGGGTAAAAAACACAACCAATACAGCCTTCATTCTCTCAATATCATACAACTGATTGTCCCAAAAATCAGAACAGAAACTTTTAAATACGCTGCCCCTGCTTCCTCGAATAATCTGCAGAAGGAACTGAAATGATCAAAACTGGTTACCTTGGGGGTGTTTAAGTCCATTTTAAAAGGAATGAGAGAATAACTCTTTTACTCAGTGTGATTGTTTTTAACGTCGCTCTTAATTGATCTGTTATTGTACATTTTCACATGTTTGTGCGGGATATTGTATTTGTTTTAATGATGCCATGATGCCAGGTCTCTCTTGGAAATTAGATTTTAAATCTCAATGAGATTCTTACCTGGATAAATAAGGGACTAATAAAAATTTCCACTAGAACAACCACCTGGTTTAATTCTTTTTTATTTCTAGCAGCAAATGACATTTTCTGTAACTACTGAGGGAATATTAATCCTGCACAGCTTCCTCAGACAGCATACCGAGGTTACACAAACAGTGTTACTTGATGAATACTGATTTGTCAGTGTACTCAGACCCACCTCTATATTTTTTAAAACATTACATAGCTTTTCAGATTGCACAGCAACAAAAGCAATTCAGGAATCTATGCGTTTGTTATCTTATTTATATTCCGCAGCATTGAACTCAAGTTGATGATCCCTTGAAGGCAACATCAAACTGAAGGAAAATAAAATTCAGTTAGGCTGAAGGGCACGTGGGGAGACAGAGTGGAGGACACTTGTTGAAGCATGTATTTGAAGGTTTAGCGTTTAAATAAATTATTCATTTCTGATGTGACAGCAATACAATGTTCAGTGCTTTAAGAAGTGTGGTGCATCATACAAAGCTGCAGCTACAGCTAACACCACTCGATGTTACTGAATGGGCTTGCTACCCTTTCTCTGCCATGTTTTTCTCCCCCTAATTCTCGCTGTAAGAAAATCAAGCCTGCACACCAATTAGAGAAGTGGTTGCCACATCCACTCCATTATCATTAATTTTTTTCAGCCATTCCAAAGCTGTGTTCACACTGACATTCGCTGGAAGGTTTCCAACTGAATTGTTATCCCTTACATGTCTCCTGCTGTCTTCAGAATTACACACACACTGACCTCACTAAAAGTAACTTCCTGCTGCTTCACAAAACCCTGACTTAATCACAGGAAAACCTCTGAATAGAAATTTTAAAACGTAGTCTTGGTTTTCCCCAGCTTTTAACAAAGAAGTCTCTTTATAGTAAACAATAGGGAGTCCAGCACCACCAGGACTGCGCATCAATATGTGGCATTGCAAGAACGTCTGCTACTGTTGCAGCACAGTCTCAAGAGTGGGGCCGAGGTATCAGGACACAGGCTGTAACACAAGGAGCGCTGGACAGAGCACAGGATCCACTAAGGATGTCAGCACTTCATCCCACCCTCATAAAGTCTATTTCTTAGTGTTTGATTGGAACATGCACATGAGTGGCCTGCTGGAGGAAATTTTGTGTAACTCTGGCAGTTCTCCTCCTCTTTCTCCTCGCAAAAAAGAAGGGAAACATGTCCTGTTACCGGATTAATGCCGTTCTGTCGACCTGTTCAGCTCTACTCATGTAATGGGACATGCCCTTGTATCCTCTCTACACTTTTGATGCTGTGTTAAGAGACAGAACAAACCTTCTAGTGATGGATGGATGTGCCATTCCAGATGAGCTAGATTGCCTATAAAATCAGAATGGGTTGAATGTACCATCTCATGCTACCAGCAGTGGCATGAACAAAAGCAAAAAAAAGCAAAAAAAAGAAAGAAATGATCACCTGCTAAACCATTTCCTTTTTGGTACTTGTCTTGTTGCCTCTCCAGTCACTTTGTACCGGGATTAGATTAAATGGATTCACAATGGTTTATGCTTCCTACCTAAACAGACCGACATCCATGAAGTTAAACCGACTTTGTGTAACACTGTGATGATTAAGTATTCACTTCATTTTGTATGTTTGTAAATGTATGTTTGAAACATAGTGATATACAGCAGCTTTGTATCAAGCCACATAAATCAAAGCTACATTTATAAATATTTTATAAAAAGACATTGTTTGCATTCACCTCAGTTTTACAGAGTTAATTAGTAATTACTAGCTTTCCAGCATTTCCAACATTTCCAATGTTACAAAAAATTCCCCATGTGCAACTTGCTCTGTTACAAACAGCAGGCACGCAGTTAGCAGCTATGGGCTCAGCAGAGACAGTGAGGTGTTGACTAATCAGTAAATCTCTGGTTTGATCCCCAACTCATCCAGTATGTAGTCTGTAGTCCCCAGGCAAGATGCTGCACCCGGAACTGCCTCAGATACATCCACGAGTTTGTGCACGTGTGTGCAACAGATAAAGTGTCTAAAGTCTGCAAAATAAAGTGCCGTGTATCTTTTTTTTTTAGATTACAAAAGCCTTTAAATGTCAGTCAATTTACATAGTGCAGCATTTAACAGAGCCACGTATTTCTCTTAGTAGTTAATAGATGCTGGATGCTTTCAGATTAAACATTAAAAAAAAGAGAATGAATAGTGGACTTAATAATGCCAAATAAATTATTTTAAATGAATGCTAATGTTGTTTTTTTAATGGTATTTGCTAGCTGTGTAAATAGGCACCTGTTGTCTGTTGTTGATAATATGCTAGTACTGTGCTTTTACACAGTACTAGCATATTATGAGTCGCACTGAATCTCATTGAGATTAAAAATCTCATTTCCAAGACAGACCTGGTATCATTGCAGCAAAAATTCAAAAACACGTGCACAAATCAAATATGCCGCACAAACATGTGAAAAATATACAATAACAGCTCATTAAGAGCAACATTAAAAACAATCATGATAACTAAAAGAGTGATGCCAGGGCTTTCTTGGAAATGAGATTTTTAATCTCAATGAGATTTTTACTTGGATAAATAAAAGATTAATAATATTATCATAGGTTTAAATGTATGCTGTGCAACACATGTGCCTGTCTTTGCTTATCGTTGCAGTCCATCACTTTCTCTCTGAGGCTATAATTCTCTAACACAAATATCTTTTTTTTTAATCTTCAGTATCAGTAAAAAATCCCCCTTTTTTCACCACAGGCTCTAAAAATCTGGCAATGCTGTATCTGTCTTCACCAATAGGATTCCTTTCCTCTTCAGCTCAGGCAAACCAGTCATTGCTGGCTAACAAAAGATGCACTGGGTAGGTCATTTCAGTGTGTTCTGAGGGTTGTTTTGCCCGGGTGAGACCAGTCACCTTGCCCAACTTTCACATTGCAAACAGGAGTTCAGCGCTCTTTCAGAACCCACACATTGCACACGACTGCGTCAGCAAGAATCTCTTGCTGCATAGTCAGTCGAGGGAGCGAGCGAACACTAAAGATGGACGTGGATGGACAAACCAACCGTCTGCCTGCTTCTCTATCGCAGGAACGCTGAAGCATTAATTCAGCAATATGCCTCCATCCCAGGCTGCTCATGCAAACGAACAGACCGCTAATTTTGCAGCCCTACTTGTTGATGTAAAGAGTGCCAGACTATGAATGTGGCCATGAAATGAACACTCAGGCCACTTACAAATATCCTGATGGGCTGTTGCAATCAATCAATAAAAGCTTTATTTGTCGTTCGTTCTATATCAGCAATGAGGAAAGAAAAAGCTCTTAAACCACACAAAGCTAAATGCTGCAAGACAGAAACATTTAAGGTGAAAAAATACAAGCATACACACAGACAGAAATGAACATATCACTGATATTTATCACTATATTAACCAATAGTGCTTAGCTACAGAATGAGCGGTCTGGTGCTTCTATGAACAGGCTGGCTTGTATACTTCCAGTATTTAATTAAGATCAGCAATAGCAGCCAGTACTGAGTGAGTAAAATGCAGCTGAGCAGTTGTGATGTAAAAAACAAACAAACAGCTGAAACAAAGTTAATGTATGTAAAAATATACTGAAAACATACAGTCTGCTTTCAGCATCAATGACATTAATACATAGAGAAGTATAAAAAGGGTGAAAATGCTTTATATTTATTTATATATCTGTCTGCGTGATTTGATCCTGACAAAAACATCATGTCAGCAGAATTTCTGTGAAACTTCAAAAATCTGCTAAAGCAGCAACAGCAAACACCCTCTCACATTTACAGCAATGCAAATTAAATCCATAGAAGACATTGCTATTTCTTAATCTCTGCTTTTAAGCAACAGCAAATACTCAACCGCAAGGACGCACATATGGCCAACCAAGCCAAAAGAGGAAAAAAAACAAGGAGAGTGTGTAAATATGAAAAAGGGTGAAATGTTATTATCAGACATTTGAAAAAAGCAGGTGATAAGATTTGTGAAGAGGTTCCAGGTTAGAGGAAGGTAATGAGGTGAAACATCATTCAGAAATACAAAGCAACTGATTCCAAGCTAATAAACTGACTCTAATGGTGCTAAGCATGGTTGGGGAATTTGAAAGCATTTGTGAGGTTCAGTGAATTTGTTAAGACCAGAACAATGTGGATGAGGACTGCCAGAGCGCCAGCACGCAGCCCAAAGCAAAACATAACTCTCTTTCCATGCTTTAGGTGTCTGGTGCCATTCCTCTTTAAGTTGATTCAGAATCAATCAGAACATTTAAGGGTTGCTTCCAAATCCATCACGAGGTCTATCTGAAAGGTATTTCTGAGGTAACATCATATCATGCAAAAGCGAGATATAACAAATTCCATCATGCACTGATTTAATTTGATTTGATTTGATTTAAGAGAATCCAAATGAGCAAGGCTAGATTGTAACAGTATGAAAACCTAAGTACACAAGACAGGTGTCAGAGTCCTGCCCACATTAACTTTATTTCACACCGTCTTGGTGGACTTGAAATCCACTGAAGCAATGTAAAAATCTGATTTGGCAGTCAGTTAGTTTTGAGCAGATGTTGGCTGTATTCTGGAGACAGCTACTGTGTTTTTAGGCCATATTTATTTTGTGTAGGACTAGTCAGGAGGGATAAAAGAGATCTCAGGTAGTGAGAGGAGATGGCAGGATACAGGCAGGCATTTGCGCGAAAAATACCTGAAGAGAGATCATGCAACACGGTGTGGGAATGAAACAACAAGGAGATAGTGGAGGGCAGAACATGGAGTAGCAGAGAGGGCTAATAAAAAGAGAAATGATGAATGAGCGACACAAACTGCGCTCTCCTGTCACAGAGACCAAATAACTTTCTTTGCTGAGAAGGTAGGCACATTTATTCATATGTTGTGCACAAATGTGTGGGTGTCTGTGCACAGTAAAACCTGTTAGTGAGACTTCCAAAGTCAGGGAGTAGCTGTGGAGTCTTTGATGTGCAGCTTTGACAACTCGAGGTTGAAAAAGTTAAAAGGACATCCGGGGAAACAGCGGTGGCACAGGAAAGAGAACAGGAATGTGTTTGCTCGAAGTGAGGGAACAAAAGTAACCTGAGATTTCCATTGTTATCTGGTTATTATGTAACAACGTGGTTCAGGTCATCTTAAAGAGTAACAAAAAAGTAATGTAATGAGTACTTGTAGCTTTCTCTGCTTTCTCTGGTGAATAAACATGTAACGTACTTCATTACTTTTCATGACTAACGACACAAACACTGCCTGTGTCTGAGTGACAGTTGATTGTGCGATGTGCCTGCTTTTGTAAGCATGACTCTACAAACTCAGTCTTGCTTCACAAAATCCGAGAGACATCAGAGAAAAACAGCCTGTTGAAAACCTAATTTTTCAGAAATGTGCTGTAAGACAACAGAGCTGTTAACTGGCATCCAATCATGAGCTTTGTCGGTAAAGGCAAGGCCTGTAAACTCATGGTTTTCTGTAACAGCCGATGTATCCAGGTGTTCAGTCAAGCGTCACTTTCAATTTCCCAGCTCCAAACACAAAGAAATATACAAGAACCCCTTCAAAAAGAAAGACATCAAATCACACACAGACACACAATATATGTAGAAAACAAACACACACACTTTATTATGCACACGGATCCACTCGTTCGCGGGATGCACTGGGTGTAACAACAATCGGGAATCAGTGATGCAGCATTAAATGTTGGTTTGACGTCCCAACGTATAAAAAGCATGTAAAGCTTGAGGCAGAGTGTGAAAATGTAAACCGATGCGTCCATTACTTCTTGTTTTTGTTCCAGATTTGCGAGGACTTTTCTTGACTAACACCTCGGGCATGTCGTGAGAAAACAGTAAATTTAGCTATCCATTTACACCGTGAAACGCTCAGAGTGACTCACATTTGATGCAGTGTTACATTCCTACTCTGTGTATTTACGGTTTGTGTCTATAATGCGTGTCTTGATAGATGTCCTTTACAATTATCCACAGTTTTAAAATGATGTAATGCTGAAAACGGCTTTTCGTTGGTTAATGTGGAAAAAAGCACATTGAAAAAAAAAAGGCTTCATAAGGATTACACTGAATCTACATAAGGCTTCTGCAAATATCACATGACATCTGTTGACACTGCAAGCCCAGTGCTCTACTTTAAACACACACGCACGCAGATACACGGCCAGCCTTCGCACAGACTAGCAATGGTAACCATGACAATTTAGCTTCATCATCACCCACACTCTCTCCATCCTTCTCTGTATCTCTTGCTCTGCTTTTACTCTGTTTTTTATTTTTTTGTCTTTTTTTATAGGCCAGCTTTCTCAGGTTTTTGTGGAGGAGAAAGTAGGCTACCAGAAACATCTCCCCTTTTCCCTGTTTTTCTCTCATATAAATAAAATAAGTCCTTTCTTGCCTTCTCTCAGTCCTAAAAGATTTTAACTATAACCCTGATAGTCTTCTTTTCCCTTCTCTATTGTTTCTTCTGCATTTTTCATCTCTCTCATTCTTTGAGTCTCCCCCTCCCTGTCCTCTTCCTGCTTTGTCCCTATTTTTTCTATTTATTTCTCTTTCCATATCCTCATAATCTTCTCCCCATATAAGTTTCCTTCCATCTGTATCCTCTTAAGAAGAAACTGAGGGATTCTGGCTCAGTGTGGGAAGAGACCTAGCAGCTAATCTACCAGAGTGCGAGTATATTGGGGGATTAGGTTTCTCATCTGCGGGTTAGACCATGTCTTACAGGCTATCACAATGGGAGCAGATAGCTGGTCAGGCGTATCAGCATGGGGCTACATGGCCTGCTGTTTTCATTTCTCAGTCCTCAACCGAGTATGATGGCAGTGACAGGATAAAGCTGTGATTATCCCTTATTATCCCTGCCCTTTTTTCACTGCTCCACCTCATACGCATGTTGACGCAATGATCTGTCTGTCTAGTTTTCTCACCGTCTTTCCTTCACAAACACATACAAAGTCAAAGGCGACAAACACGGATCGAGACACAATGATTCGATGGTCACTGGTCAAACAGCTTACACCTTTTTCACGAGTGCAAACCCCTTTAGATGATTAAAAGAAGTTTATAATTCTACTAATTCACCAGTGACAGTCCGATAACAGGAGCTAGAATAGATTTTCTATAAGTTGGAAGACGTACAAGTGTCCTTGAGACCATACTGCTAACTAAATATGTGTGTTTGTAAATGGGTGAATGTGGCTTGTTGTGCAAAAAACAAAGGCACAATATAAAGTCATGTGAAAAACAAAATACAGAGGTAGCTTTTAGGGATCAGGACACAATAAAAAAACATCAGGTCAATTGCACGTCTTAAAATTAGGTAAATACATCCCAGGAGAACAACATCATGTCACATATTAGATGCGTTATTACCTATCAAACAAAAACCAAGCCAAAAACAAAAGCAGTGTTTGCCCAACTGATACAGGATTTTAAAGATAGATACCGATGCCAATAAAGTTTTAATTATGGGCAGATATTTTTTCCCCAGACAAATAAAACACAAACCGATTTCCCTAACATTTGTGTAGCTATGTGTAGCTTTACGAGCCCTTGCTAAGATTTATAACCTTATAACTACGGCTGTCTATTTCAAAAAACTGTACAGCTATCATTCTAGAGTGACAAAGATTATTCACAAGTGGAAAAAGTTCACCCCCAAGGTCTGACCATGCAATGCACAAAGAAACTGTAAAAATGTAAACAGAAACAAAACAAGAGCTGCTTCTTAGACACTACAAGCTTCAGTTAGATGTTAAAATTCATGACAACTGGAAAAGAAAATCTGTTGATTGGAAGTGTTGGCAGGAGACACTGTTCTTCATCTGAACAAACCACAAGACTTGGACCTGGAACAATGTCCTTTGGACAGACGAGACCAAAGTGGAGATGTGTGGCCATAACGCACCGCACCATGTTTGGCAAGAATCCAAATACACAATATCAGCATAAACACTTCATACCAACTGTTAACCACAGGGATGGACAGAGGATGATCTGAGATTGTTTCACAGCCACAGGACCTGAGCACCATGATGCCAAAGTGTTTTAAAGTAAAATGTGAGGCCGCTATCCGACAGTTAAAGCATGGCCAAAACTGTGTCATGGAACAGGACGATGATCCCAAGCACAGCAGTAAATCTACATCAGTGTGTTGCAATGACCGAGTAACCAACTTATGCTATGTTGGGGCTTTGAGAGCGCTTTGCATAAACAAATGTCCCTGAAAGTGATTACTTTAGGTTGTGCTGCTAAAGCTGGTTCTGCAATCTTTTTTTTGTTAAATAAATAATGACACAGCGTGATTTGTAATGTATTGCTGTTCGTCTGCGGCTGTATTTACCTAATTTTAGGATCTGGTGAGAACCAGGCAATTTTTTTATGTGCTGATATGTAGAAGGTTGTATTTCCTTTTTTCACAGTTGTTAATGCCAGTCTAATTACAGTCACCTTTTGACAGTTTAATACCTTCTCTAATACGGATCTATGAAAAGGAGAAAGTACTAGGCTTATTTTTTAGTGATTTCTTGTCCTTCTGGTAGTTCCAGACCATGCCATTTCCTCACCCTCAAGCAGCTGTCCCGAGTTTTTCCCAACGTTCCCCAGCCCCCTCATCCACACATGCCAACAGTACACATTTGCCCATCATTTCCCTAATCAGTGCGCAGCCATTTTCACTCTGTTTCCTGCAAGTATGTCTTCTGTGCTTTTGCCTTCACACCCTCTGCTCATCTCCGTGGAGTCATCTTAACCAGAATAATATTTACACTGAACTGCATGCAGAAAATTTTGTTTCACTTTAACTTGGTTGTAGCATTGATAAGCAAGTTTTCAGCTCTAACTGACTACTTTTACAAACAGAGACTGCTACATGCGCTTGGTGTGACTATTAAATCACAACAGAAATAGTGCAGTCTCTCTGGGCCCCCAGAAATATTTAAGGTCCCGCTCACAAATGAAGCTATTAAGGCATAAATTACACCGGGCAAAGCATTTTGTTAACCTCTGGGGCTGAGAAATGAAGCCAAAAACCACATTATTTGAATGGCCACTTGAGGCTGGCTCTAAATGCAATCCCCATAGATTCCCATATT
Source organism: Hemichromis elongatus (assembly GCA_015108515.1). Classification (NCBI taxonomy): domain Eukaryota; kingdom Metazoa; phylum Chordata; class Actinopteri; order Cichliformes; family Cichlidae; genus Hemichromis; species Hemichromis elongatus. The sequence goes on from VUQR01004975.1 coordinate 88,893, forward strand.
AAGTGAATAAACATGTTTATAGCCTGTTTTAGATGGTTTGGTGGAATGTTAATTTAAAAGCACCTGTTTAAATTAAGGCTTAAATTGATCTATTATCCGTGTCTGACTGCTTTGACTGACAGGTGGATACTGACACTGATGTCAAATTGGCTTCACGTCTAGTAATTCAAGTCTGGACCTCTCTGCAGTGTTTGCAGTGTTAGTTCATTTTGGAGCATGTTTATTACACTTATCTGACATACATACTCATGCAGTCTGTGGATGCAAACCACTGAAAACTTCACATGCACTTAGTCATCAAAATGTGGTGACTTCTAGCTCTGAAAAATCAACTTAGGCAACAACCACAGGCTTCAAACGTTAACGAACAAATAGGTGACATCACAGTGTCCACATCCGTGTGTTATATACAGTTTAAAGCTCTCCCGCGCTGCAATTCAGCGAACCATGGCAACAGACACAGTAGGTAGCGCAGAAATACACAGGATTAATCAAACATAATCAAGTAAAATACAGAGCGCAAACAATAAGCACTGAAAACACAATGACGGCAACATTATAAGCACAGCAACTAAATCATTTTTGACTATTTTACACATTAAGGAATCTAATTTCTTCACAATCCATGGTATGAGAAAGAAAGTCCTGGAAGATTTTCAGTGTCACACTCAAATGTGTCCTCTCACTCGGTGGCTCTTCTCAATCTTTGTCTTTCATATGAGACTCCATTATTCATGAGGGTTTGTGCCAAGGCTAAGCAGTATGCAAACTTCTGGTCAATTTGTATGTCATCATTTTGTTAAGTTAGGCTTATGTGTGCACGAGTGTCCAAAATATACAGAAAGTAACTGCAATCAAGTCGAAATGTCTGAACAAAAGGACGCGTTCAGAGCCGTCGTGATCCACGAAGCCGCTTGTTTCAGCTTTGCTTTACAGTTCATGAGTATGTAATTGTATGTTTCTGTGCATTGGTGTGCATGTGTATGAGCAGATTTCTTTTGGGCTGCTTGTCAAAGATGACAAGTCTGATTAGAATAACAATAGGAAGTAAATATAGAATAGAGAAAGGCAATAAATGGGAACAGGAAAAGCCCGGATTTTCTGAACATCATAATTTTCTAAACATTAGCATAACAAAGGCTCTGTCAAGCAGTATGATGGGGACCATTTTCATACATGAGAACTCCACTGTTGCTGTGCTCACCCACAGCCTTCCACCATTTTAATTTGCATGTCTACACCTGAGCAGGGAGTAAAGAGGGAAACCAATTTCCACATCCACAAGTGTTTACGACGGAGAAACAGAGGACTAGTTGTTGTCGGCTGACATTTCCATCTCATTTCTGAGATCTAACCGAGCAGATTGGCTGCTTTGATGTAGCTGCACGTTACCACGGGAGGAAGAGTTTGGTCTGTGGTCACAGAGAGCAAACTTCTTCTACAGAATTTACAAGTTAGAGCATATTTAATGACTTTGAGCCCAAAAAGATCAGCAGGGAAGAAGTTCAGCTTTTGTGTCCGACACCTTTGACAGAAATAACTCTAAAAAGGTAGTTTCCTGAGGCAGAAGCTATCTTATTAGAGGTGTGAGAACATTACATTTTCACAAAATCATGTTCTCTGAAATGATAAGCTGCATGGGTTTTTTAAAATTTTTTTATAGTCGCCTTACCAGAGAGAATACTAACCAGTAGTCACTATGTCAAATGTCCTAATCTGATACGTCCTTGCACAAAGACTGAAAATATAAGCATTGATTATTTGTTGTTTTCTGTAAAATCCAGGTTTAATTTCATGAACAGTTTCCTGTTTTTATTGCATCCGGAGGCAAAAGCAAAAGAGTTGACACTAAAAGACTTGAGCACTTTTAATTTTTATGCCTTTTCTACATTTTATGGTGTTAAGCTCCACTGAAGGAGCTCTTTTAATATATCAAAATAACTCATTGTGACAAAAAGATAATTGCCAAACAGCAAAAGAAATGAAATTGACAATTAAAAAATAAAGTACTGTATCCCGTCTCTCCAGCTTCATCACGCTGATCTGCAGTCACCCAGACATCTGACAAGCAGGAGCATCTCCTTCCCACGAATGCTGCATTTATTCAAAGCTACTTTGCTTTCGCCGATCCTCTCACTATTGTTCCCCTTTATCACTTTAGACCCTGTGATGGCAAAAACAGCACCATACAGATTTTCATGCATCAAGAGCTCTCCCTTGATAAACTCTGGCATGGCTGGATAATGTGGTCTGTATCCATGGTTTGCCCCAATCCCCATCTTTCCGTCACATGGAATTGCATAATGCATGAAGGTTTTTCCAAAGGTTTACCAGACAGCAGAAAGCAAACTTGGAACAGAACCTCTTTCTTCTTCTTTCCCTCTCCTTCACTACCTCTCCTCCCTTTCTTTTATGTCTGCCCTAACACTTCTTTTTCCTTTCTTCTCTTTCATTTCACCCGTTCTCTACCTCGATTTTGTAGTTTGTATTTGCTGCATTTCGAACTCGTTCTGTTTCTCCGTCTCTCCTCTCAAAGAGCGCCCTCGCTGCGCCTTCTCACACAGTTTGAGAGGCTTATATTTAGCAGCATTAGAGCGGAGCTCTCAAGGGCAAAAGTATTTAGCATTATGCCGCTGACCCACATAAAAAAGGTGGAGAAATAAACCTCTGCATTCGAAACTTCATTCATTTGCCGCACCCCTGTGTGTGTGTGTGTGTGTGTGTCCGCGTGCTGTAAAAGCTCAGAGCAAGCCTGCAATTACCACTGGATGGATTGCAGTGTGATATCAACATGTGCACATAAGCTTTCTATTACGCAAACCGTGCACTCAAATACACACACACACACACGCACGTAATTAGTAAATGGTTCAAATAGCACTTCACCTTGCTCTTTCAGCTAGCTTTGAGTGATGATTATAATGAGTGCTGAAATGTCACCTGTAATGCATTTGGTTCATGTATTGCACATGCACGATGCTATATGCTTTGCACTGAATACTGTGTGTGTAAAAACAGAATAATCTGCAGTTGTGGAAAGTCGCCTGTGGCTACTCTGACTAGCGCTTAGATCCAAGCACTACTGCGTACACACACACACACACAGGTGAGCGCTGTTTTCGATCTTCACACACAAAAATGGTTTTCAGTGTCAGTGGAGGAGATGTGAGCCGTCATCCTCCCACACACTTACCCTCACTGATGCATTGAAACCTACAGCATTTTTTGCCTAGTACCACACAAGTGCCTTTATTTAACTCACCCTCTCACTTCCTCTCTCTGTGTCCCTTTAGCATTGTGTAGCATTCATGTACCGCACGCACTCACACACAGTCTGGTGTGTTTGTGTGTGTTATTTAGTTCTTACAGGTTGTTTGAGATGATCGAGATTTGCACTGCTTTTCAGCACCGTCAGCTTCAGGACAGACCTTGGGTCAAAGACATAGAGTGGATTCTGTTTTAACCAGCGCAAATCAAATTTTCACCAATGCTAATGTGCACCATTAGCTATTGCTTATATTGTTTTTTCCAAAAAAAATATGTGAAGGACTTGATGGAAAAACAAATGAGAAATAAATAATTATATTTTGAAAAAAAAAACAACTCATGGAGCTTTTCATTGTAGTCCGGTGCCTTAGTCAGACAATCACCCTTGCTTGGGTGAGATTGCAGAAAACCCTAATGGCAGCCAAAATTTATTCCAGGGTGAAAAAAACAAGCTTAAAAAAAGGCAAGGCTTAATTTTTAAAAAGTAAATGGATACTGAAACTGAAATACACCCAACTGACTATTTTTTCTAAATTCATGGTCATACACCAGTGCAGAGGTCGGAAAGATGTGTTGAATAGACTTGCTTACTCTTAAAATTGCTGAAGACTTGAAATATTTTATTTGTCTTAATTCTTCGTAGCATAGTCTGAACAAAGCGCTAGAGACATTCCTCAGAGACTTTGCTTCATAATGACACAATAGCATCACACAGTTGCTGCGTTGAGGCCAGTGAACTCGCTGACATGTTCAAGAAATCAGTTTGAGGTGATGTTAGCTTTTTAAACATGCTGCGTAATCCTGCTGGTTAACATGGCAGTTACTGTTGCCTTTCTACCAGCTCACATTAATGTGGCCATTCACCTCTAGTAGCAACATGGCGTTTTCACTCAGAGAATTTTTTTCAGACCATTTCCCATAAACCTCAAGAAATATTTTTGTGGGAAAACCCCATTAGCTCATCAATTTCTGAAATATTCAGACCACCCACTCTGGCACCAACAACCATCACCTGCTCATAGTCGCCCATTTTTTCCCCATTGTGATGCTCTATGTCACAGGCGTCGAACTCCAGGCCTTGAGTGCCGGTGTCCTGCAGGTTTTAGATGTGTCCTTGATCCAACATAGCTGATTTAAATGGCTAAATGACCTCCTCAACATGTCTCTAAGTTCTCCAGAGGCGTGGTAATGAACTAATCATCTGATTCAGATGTGTTGACCCAGGGTGAGATCTAAAACCTGCAGGGACACCGGCCCTTGAGGCCTGGAGTTTGACACCCCTGCGAACTATAGTAGGTTGTCTCAACCATATCCACATGTCTAAATATATTGTGTTGGCTGATTACATAACAATCAGTTGAAGAGGGGTACCTAATAAAGTACTGGGTGAGTGTATGTTCAGTCATAGAAAAAGTAAATTTCCAGGAATGTGTACTGATATCTCGGGTACACATTCTCTGAAATGTTAACAGTAAGATGAATTATATAATGTTCAGCATATTGCCAGTAAGAGGAAATTTAAATGAAATTTGAATTCCTGAGTCAAGCGTCTCACGCTGTCTGACCTCACATATCTCTGTAGATGAAGAAAAATGTGTTCAGCTGAGCAGGTCCTCACTTCTCTTCAGCTGAGTTTTTTAGTTAAAGTGTAGCTCTTGCTAATAGAAATGTGAAGTGAATATCATTTCAGAACTTTATATCAAATGAATGGTGAATGGTGACGTCCTCGTCTGAGCAGGATTTGGCCTTACATGTGATGCAAAATACAATATATATAAAACATCACTTTTTAATTTGTAAAAGACATGTAATGTATGACTTTACTAATCCTGTAGAAAATATCTTTTTATACTCTTTACCTTATTTCCCACAGCTCTGCAACCTTGCCTGAAATCCATTATTACATAATTGCCAGCCTTACTTATTAACACATACGCTTTTTCTGAAAACAAAGACATGCCTGAGAGCTTTGCACTTTGCCATCACATTCTTAAGCGAGCCTTTTCCCGCACGTTGATGCATCTCATGGTGTTTTCTTTCTCTCTTTCTTATCCCCTCATTATGCAGATAATTGAAGAACTTATGTAACACAAGTGGCATAATTTTTGGATTAGAAAGTAGAACGAGAACTCTGAATTTAAGAAGACTAATGCGTTTCTTTGTTACATTATAAACATATTAAATCTCATTACAGTAAAGCGCTCATTTGTTTTGCTGCTCAAACGCCGTGTCAGCCAGAGGAGAACCTGTCCTGAGTGTCAGTGCAACACATGAGAACTAAACTTAACACATTCCTGCATGTGACAGATTCATTTAAAGGTTGTACAAAGTTATGCAAAGACATTTTTAGGGGCACTCAAGCTATTTCATTATTTATCAAAGGGAGTACCTCTCATCTTGCAAAAACTGCAGTGAAATGTCTTTGGTGGCTTTGGAAGGAGTTTTGTGTACTCAGAAAATGTAATTCTTGGGCTTTCAATTGGGTTTTTCTAATAAATGAATGGACTCTAATGGAACAAAAAAAAACAACTTCTTATGCATCATGGGAAGTGTAGGTGTCAGCATTTGTAGAGATTTAATCACACTAAGGACCAGATGTCAGAATATCTCAGTCCTCATTTAATGGAGGTACTAAGTGTAAATCTCCAGAGTTCTGTTTTAAATTTTTTAACTTGGGCGAGACAAAGCAGCAAGTTTAATTATACGGTATACTTGTATGCTCTGATTACATAAAAAGAGAGAGCAGCAAAAAGCAGAGGGCCTAAAGGGAAAATTTGTACAGTTTCTGGTGAATTTGAAAATAATCTTGAGCTATCAAAGATACAATGCACACACATGAGATATTTTGTTGAAACGAGTGTTTGCATGGTCACTTGAATAAGCCAGTCCATTTTGTGTTTGTAGCTAAAAGTCTTATTGAAATTTGAGGGAAAAGTCAGCTGAGTGTCTGCTTTTTTCATTGTTACTAAAGAAAGACTTGTGGGATGGAGCGCTATCTTCCAGAAAAACAGAACACAGATGCTCTGACTTTCAAAAAAGCCGCTTCCCTTCTCCAGGCAAAATCACACCACTCTGCTCCCACTCTGTACCGCTTGGAGCCTGTAAGCATTAGAGCGCACACACTAGGCTCCACCTGTGCATCTGTGATATGCATGCCACATACACAAATATGATGAAGCCGTTGTCCAAAATGCCAACTTTGGATGATTCCTAAACTGGTGGTAAAGTCTAACACCACCTAAACATCACTTATACACAATATTGTGTAAGTGATACATAAGTAAAACATGCCAACTATTGTTATATGTAAGTGTGTGCGAGGGATTTTATTTATGTGTGCACTGCCCTAATATGTGTTTCTGAGGCAGATGTGTCATACACCAATTAATTGTAGGGCATCAAAGAGGAAGTCCCTAAGAGACAAGGCAGAGGCCTTGAATGCAAAGCTTTGATGAGGATGTGAATCTTTTATTATTAATGATATTCAAATGTACTGATGAGAAAGTGTGAATGCTGTGATTAACTTAGAGTAATTACATGAATTATAGTCACTATAAACTGATTGACTGCCAAGGAAAATGGATCAATTCCTAAAGATAATCAGTGAAAGAAAGCACTTTAACACTGATTGGTCTGATCTGCTGGATTATGACTGACAGTATTACAATTCTATTCAGTTATTAAAGATGCTTCTATATGGATGTTGAAGTAACAAGTGAAAATAATGAAACTGTGCTTTGCAGACCCAAATAAGGCAGATCATTCAAAGGTGATGTTTTATTCTGTTTTAATGCAGTGTGGAAATAAGGACAGACTTTCTGTACTCTGTAGCTATCTCTGACTGCTCTGTGGAGGACAAATATAGTGCCCGTTGCCATGGTTATGACAGAGAACGCAACCACACAAACAGAGCTGTGAGTCCACGAGGATGCACACCTACGCATCGCTACCCTGTTTTAATCCATAAACACCACGTGTAGATGAGGAGGTACCGTCCGCGTGCGTGTGTGTGTTTATTTCACATGCTGTGGGTAAATGCTGTGTGCATGACTGTCATGTATATTCATGTAAGACGTGTGTGTGTGTGCATGATGAGCACATGTGGAAGTTGTTTTTTTTTTTTTAAAGTTGAAAACAGACTCACCGTCACAGTGGGTATGGCGGTGACGAGAGAGTAGACGAGGACAGGTGGAGCCTTGCTGTTTTCTTCTGGTCCTGGGTACGGCTTGGAGTAAGCTTTGTCAAAGCAGAAGAAGCCCTGGATGTGCACGGGGAACGTGTCTGTGTACTCAAAGTAGTACGCCAACAGAACGGTCCCTGCCATGATGACCAGCTGAAAATAAAACATATTGGTTCCAGCTTTAGGATTGGATCCACAGGAGAGTGTAGGAGTTGG
>VUQR01004975.1:96620-108098 GCA_015108515.1 Hemichromis elongatus
TGGTGCGAGAAAAAAAAAAAAAAAAAAAAAAAGAAAAGGGGGAAAAAAAAGAAGAGATTTATCCTCCACAGAGCAAAATGATGGATGCTTCCGTAATGTGTAAAATGAATCAAGTGTGCATGGAGAGATAGCGAGGGAGGAGGATGACAGGGAGGGAGGAAAGGAGGGAGAGTGAGGGAGGGAGGTAAAGATAGAGACGGAGGGAGGCAAATAAGGAGAAAGAAAGATAGAGAGAAGAATGAGAGCAATGAGGGAGACAGAGAGAGAGAGAGAGAGAGAGAGATCCCTTCAGCTGTGTCAGTATGCAGAGTGGGAGGGTAAAGAAACAAATGGAGAGCGATCAAAGAAAAAAAAGCTGTATGGAGGAACAGAAGAAGAGCTGAAGAAGGGCAGGAGAGGGAGTGGAGGGGTGAGACACAGAGAGGGGGAAAAGAGCAGAACAGTGAGGAAGGAACACAGAACAAGAACAAGAAAGAATCATAACCAGTGTGCATCTCTGCATAACTTTGTGCTATTCTGACATTTATAAAATATCAGATTTATGCAAAGCAGGAGCTGTGAAGCATAAAATATGACCTTCATCACTGTTAAAACATAAATAATAAATACGCATTTCAAAGCAGATTGTATGTATGTGAGGGAGAAGACAGGAAGAGGCGATGATAAACATAGAACACATCAAAAAATGCAAGATATTCTCCCTAGATGAGACAGATGCACAAGTTCTAATTATTCATTTATACTCCAGTAAACAGCACACAGGCGCTCTTTGCAGGGGGAAAAAAAAGTGACTGCAGTGCAAGCTCCTGTAAATCTGCATCTGAAAAGTGGAGGTTTGTGCAATATTAGCTTGCCCTCGCAGATCGGCCGGGAACAAAAAAAAAAAAAACTGCAAACGAAAAAGGAAAATGTGAGTTTAAATATAGTGAGCTGCTGATTAGTTTCCTCTTAAGCTGCAGCCTAAATGCTTGCTAGATGGACTTGCATTGTATGCGAAGGACAAATTTATCAGCAGCAAAACATGAGGAGCCTCTGCTGGCAGGCTGAGCTGGTTTACAGCTTCAGGGACAGTGAGACCAGGAGGAAATTGTAGCAGTTTTTCTGGATGTCACTAACAATTTCTTATTTTTCTTATAGAAGGTTTCACTATTTAGCATTTGGACATTAACAAAATATAAATGACCAAATAAATCATGCGATGAGATCATCGTTTTTCAACCACTACATCAGAGTGTTACATCATAAATCGAAGCAGACCTTAAGAAAGGATCTCAGCTAAGAGCTAATAATTATTAGAGCATATTTATGATTTTCTAGGTTTGTTTGTTTTCGATTATGCGCTGGAGTTCAGAGTTTTCTGGTTGGTTATATTTCAGTTGTGCTGCCTTAACTTGTTAAGTCTCTCTGTGTGTTTGGTGTTTAGTTACTTCCCGTTTTTTTTGCTAGTCTTGTGGACCCCAGTGGGGTGGTATCGGTTTTTCTTCCCCTTGTGTTGTTTTTTTTTTATTCTGTTAACCCGTGTCTTGTTTTCCCCAGTGGAAAACATCTATCGATGTCTGTATTTGTTTTGGGCTAGGAGTAGTTTTAATGTTTTATTCTGTGTTTTTCATTAGTTGGGTTTATACTATGGAGCTTTTTTGTATATATTGTGCATCCATGCTTTTATTTAGACGTTTTTCTTTTACTTCTTACCCACACCTTAATCAAAGAAATTATCTGCACCTGCTCATACTGCATAAAAGATGGGAGGTGAGGGAAGACAGACAGAGGAGGCACAGACCATATGCAGGGGTGGCACAAGCATGAATATGGTAGAGCTTTACAGGAGCAACAGGATGGATTGGCCAGATGGATGCCAATGAGATTGGTCCTGGAATTGTCTGTGGAACTGGTACTGGATGCAATGGATGAGTTGGACCCAGTAAGAAGGCCTTTCCCAGTGTGACACGACGTGAAGAGTGACTGCAGTGATGTGGTTGGTGCTAGAGCACCTGTTTCAAGACCGTTGCATGTCGTCTGTATAAGTGGGACATCTAGCTCGGCTTTGGTTTTTTTCATTTTTTAAATGCCCTGCTCTTGTGTTATTGTAAATAAATTATGTTAAGCATAACATTTGAGTTTTGTACACCTTGGCTTTCACTGCCCTCTTATTTTTAGCTGCTCTCCACCTGATGGAAAACGACCTCCCTCTTTCTTCTCTTTTCCCTCATTACATATTTAAGCCCTCAGTTTTCCCATGTTCCTTGTTGTGTTGAACTGTTGAGTTTCACTGTGTTTCTCTGTTGAATCTCTGTTTGGATTACCGGACTTTTCTCTATCCTGGATTACTCAGCCTCAATAAAGACATTTTTTTTTTAAACTCAAGATCTGTCCTCTGTCCACATCTACACCCAATAATGGCAACGAGTTCATGCTGTTGAACTGTTATGTTGACTCTTTCAGTTATTTTGGTATTTGCTCCTAACTTTTGTGCATTTTTGGTTAGTTTTAGGCTCCTAAACTTTGCTATTAAAATGGGAAAAATGTTTGGATTAAATACATATTTTGCAGCATAAAACATGTTAAGAAGCTCAGTTTTCTAGCTTACTGTGAGATCTACTACCAGAGGTTTGAAATGGCAGTAAGTGATGAAATCGAGCACAATCGTTTTGTGTGCTTAAAAGGAAAAATGCCTTTTATGATTTTTCTAGATTTTAAATGGGTAAATTTTTTTTATTTTTTTCTCTCCTGTGGTAGCTTTCCACTGTTCTGTGGAGATTTTTATTCATCTATCAGGTGCCAAACCCCAAAATGGGGTCTGGATACATTATTACACAACAACTGCTGAAATTATGTCATATAAGTTATATCTATAGTTAGCAAAGCTTTAAAAGAAAATTGGGCATGAAGCTCAAATTTCATATGTATGTATGTATTTATTTATTTATTTTGGAGATAGTCCAAAATAATTAGGGCTTTATGGAGCTCCAGTAAATAAATGTACTCTTTCCTGAAGGTGAAATGCAGCCAGTTTTGGTGCAATAAGTGAACAGGTTAGCTGTCATTTAAAAAAAAAAGCAGTTTTATTACAACTTGTGCTTTATATATGTCATATATATTTCATCTTCATGGTCCTTGCAATCAAGAGAAAAGGAGAAACTCACATGAAGTGTGACTTTCATACATGTAGACAGGATGCTATGGTGGACAGATGTGGACAAAATACTGGATTTTACACAAGCCCTTTGTTTTTACTTTCTGATTAGCTTATTTAGTTTTACTTCACATAAAAATAAATCCCACAAGCTGAAAATAGATACTTAGCACTACTGACTGCATTTCAGTGTAACATCATGAACTCCTCAACAAAGTTGGAAGTGTAACGTGCCTCACTGCTGCTATGACCCCATGTATCCATGCCATGGATACCTTGTACATGTCTTTGAGAAGTTAGTCAGTTGTAAATGTGCTGGCTGTACTGATATCTTGGAGACCAGTTAATAAGCGCTGTGGATTCCCACAGTCTCACTTGACTGTTGAGCAAAGACTTCGGGGAGTCACCTGACAAAGCAAACATGCCATCTACATAACTCTTCCTTTAACTCCTTGTATATAATGTAACCTCAACTACATCCAGAACCCAAAGCTTCTAAAATGCTATTTTAGTTTGTGCGATCATGTAAAGCAGAGCATTTTCCGTTTGCACCGACTTGTATTTATTCATTTGAAATGAAAAGATGTGCTGGATGAGCTTCATCTTCCTTTACAGCACCAAAAGAGAAAGGTTTCACAGTGGCAGATGGCTGGAAAAGTGACATAACACTGAGAAACGTCCTCCAACATGTTTATGCTCTTCAGCAAACAGAGAGCCCACATGGATTAATGTTATAGGGAGGGGAAGGAGAGAAGTGTTATGTGTTAGATACTATTCTGTTTTATTGCACAGAGAGGAGCACTGAAGATGGGATGGAGAGGGTGACCTAATTTAAACTCCATTCATTACACTCTGTTGTCTGATCTGCAAGTCTACACGTTTCTCTTCAGCGTTTTTGTAAATAGTTATTGAATTTCAATGAATGGATTCCCTCCATGAGCAACAAGATCAAATAATTGATCTGTTCCCCGCGGCCATATGCAGAAGTAATCTACATAACTCTGTTTATGGGAGACGTTTTACTGAGGGTCACAAATAAACACAGCATCATCATGTAGGACCTTGGAGCGAAATTTTTAAAAACACACACACATACAGGCTGTAAATTATATATAGACCAATAATATCAAGCAATTCATTCTTCCATGTTTTTTTTTTCTCCGTCTTCGTTTCCTTTACATGAGATTGTTGTGTTTTTTTTGTGTTTCAGTATGTGGGTGTGTTTCCGTGAGTGTCTGTAGGCATGTGGGTGCATTCCCATGTCTGAGCAGGAACTCTGACACAGATATGCTGTGTTGAACATTTCTTTCTATCATGTATTTCTCTCTTCTGCCTGAGCTACAGCTTGAGGGAGGGAGGTGTAGATAGTGGGAGGAAGAGAGCAAGGGAGGTCTGCGAACAACCATCAAAGTTTAAACAACATTTGAAAACAACTGCAGAAAACCTTCCTGGGAGATTACGTGTCATTTTGGTATCTTCTTTTGTTCTACGCAATCATCAGTGTATGTGTACTATATGTCCCATCAGACTTATACATCTTGTACTATGATTTACTCAGTACCTTTTTTGCTCTGCATAAGCCTTAGAATTAAGCATCTTGTTTGCGTGTAGTCAGAAGATTCAAAGGGGGCTAATTTTCACAAGTTCACAAGCCAGTCTCTCCAGTGTCCTTGGTCCTGAATATGACTGAAGCCTAAAGCATCTCACCTAGGAGGCATCCAGGGGACATGATGTAAAGAGAGTTTGAAGCCCAAGCAATCACAGCAACTTGCCCCTGGTAAGATTTCCCAAGACAAATTGCATCCTGAGTGAGAAGCCAGACTAAGTGCAATTCAAAAGACCCCTGTGACAATGATACCTAATACCCTGGGTATACCCTGGGTATTAGGAATGAGCTCATTCACGAGCACCAATTGGCTGAACCTTGGTCCAAGGGGGTCTTTAAGGACTAAGCCATTGCTACCTACATAGGTCCATCCTCCTCTGGGCCCCAGCAGCAGCAAGAGTAGCCAAAGGGCTCGTGTGCTTTGTGGACTAGGTGGAGGTCAAAAGTTCTTAGTCTTGCTAAACCACTTCACAGTTGTTAAAACTGGCTAAAACTTCTCCACTTGGACAGATTGATATTCTTGAGTAATTCAAGTTCAACTCTTGAATTCAAACAGCAAAAAAAACAAAAACGTAGCGTCCCTACTGATTAGAATTTTAGAGCTGATATATAACATTTAATCCATCTTTATTACAAACAAACAAGAAACCAAATCCCTGCATATTCTGCAGGCACTGCCAATTTTCCTTAATATCTGTAAAGGTCAAAGCAACTTCAAGTTGATGGTTTCTAATTAGCATCGAGGAACATCCTGCACAAGTCACCTTGGAATATTAATTTGCATAAAATTATTTCTAAAGCATCATGAAAAGCACTGATGAATTAAAGTTGCAGGGTGGTAATGAAGGGCTATGGCAGGCCAAATGTCATTCTGTCACAAGTCATCTTCACACATGCTCTTTACCCAGGATACTGCCATTGTAGATTCATTAGCATATCTGCTACAGTAGTAACCAGCAGAAGTGCTTAAATTTTAAATTTTACACAGTAAGTCTTTCTCACAACCACTGAAAATACATTTCTTCTTTATTGTCCCCTTAAGTCCTGATCTGGCACCCTCTAAATCCAGTCAGTCCACCTGTTTGTCCCACTTAAAGGAATGCTCACCAGATTTTTCACACCTTCCCCTTCCAATTCTGTCCTCATTTTTATTCAGGGTTCACACACATAAGACCTGCGAATAATTCTCACATACAAATTCTTTTAAAAAAAAGTTTTATTTCCTTTTTTAAAATGTAGCATAATCAAGCATAATTAAATTGTAATTAAATGTATCTTGCACTGGCTTTATATCTGGTTCTTGTAAGTGTTCAGTGTTTCTCTTAGTAATTTATCAGCTCTTTGTTAAATTCTTCAGAAGCTATTTGGGAAATTCGCCTTGAAACAGGAACAAAGCATTGTAGAATTGTAATGAAACACAGGCAGAACCAGCTTTAAGAGCTGAACTCACACAAAACTCCCCCTAATCAAACAATAAAATATGTCATTTTTGCACGCCTTCAAGAGCAACAATTATCTTTTTGTTTATTCAATAAATTCTTTATGTGGAGGATAAGACAAAAAAATAACATTAATTTACTTTCATTATAGGAAATGTGATGGCAGAGTGCAGAATGGGCGAGAAACAACAACTCACTGCTGTAAACATCAAATGTCTCCAAAAACCTGCAAACACATGACAGCACGAAGCTAGTAATGATAGACCTCAAAGCCCAAAGAGATGCTCAAACGTGTGCCAGCCTCAACCAAGCAGCCAGAGCTCGAATTTTCAACAGGTCACAGAAGCGGAGATGGACGGGCTTGTGGAACTGAAAATAGTAGAGGAAATGTTGCCCTTTCTTTAATACAAGTGCTGTTGACACAACACTTTGAAGTGCTCCTTGCGTTTGCTTTTACCAATTCTGCTGGTGGCTCAGTAGTATAATACTAAAAGAATGACCTTGTGTATGCCTGTCTTATTTTCAGAGTATTTGTGTACAGGTATTTGTGCTGATATTAAGCCAAATAGAAGGTTTAATGTTGATAATAACATCAACATCACTCGAGTGAGGTTTAAGAGTGATGCATAAGGAGCAGTAGAATGATTTACTTTCTCACGGGGATAAAGTAATGTGTAATACATTTCCTTTTGTTTAAACAATGGCACCAAACATTGTGTAAAGGCAAAAAACAACCAAATTATATTTAGGGAAGGATCGCCGTGTTGTGTAAAATACAAATATTTAAGATTAGATGAGCTTTGTTGGTTGTAACACTTGCTAAATTTAATCACGGTCAGTTAATGCTGTACACAAACTGTCTCACTCACACACCTTAGAGCCAATCAACTATCATACTGACTAGTGAGTGATCACTAACTCGCTTCACTTTCAGTGTTATTACTTGTTAATAATCATGGATATGGATGATAATGATAGTGTGTCAAGAGTAGAGTGACAAGTTGCTGGTTTACTGTGTATTATATATATATTCTATAATAAACTGATCCACATAGTCATGGTGTCATGAGGGCAGAGAAAGTCTGTGGCTATCGCATATGTTATCACAAAAACAGTCTAAATAAATGTGCTTTTTATCTTCTCTGAATGTGAAAATTAGCAGTTTGTTTTATGCCACAAAGCATGTGCCTTTCATTGCTCTGTCAGTCTGTTTCAAAAGAAGTGAAATTAATCTTTCAGAGACTATAATGGAAAAAGCACTAAAGCCTTGAAACGTCAAACGCCAGTTCAGCGACAGGAAATAAAGACAATGGCTTCTGTTCACATAGTTTTAAAAAAATTATATTTTTCAAATATGAAGAAACTAAATATTTCATGCATTTTTCAAGTCTTGGTGGACACTGAGGTTCGAACAGCTTACTGTCGCTCAAAACACAACTACTACATGCTTGTAAAGCTTTGAAGTAAGAAAGATTCAAGCAGCCGTACTGTACTGTACAGTAAATATCACAGCACAGCCAGGAATAGGCATTCTTGTTTATGATTCACATAGATTTGTTATTTCTAGCCTTCTGCTTCAGAATCTGGAACAATGTTGCCAGCAGAAATGACGATGAAAAAAAAGGGAAATTACACTGGTATGCAATAACAATTTGATTTAGATACTAAAATCTGTCAGGATAAATTTAGCCATGGGATTAAATCAGATTTGTAAATTGCGAAAGATTCAAGAGCTTGACCTCTTTCCATCTGACCCAGTAAACTGAAATCACTTATCAGACCATATAATTAAGACTTAATGCTTACACCTCTGCACTTCAAAGGGAGTAAAAGCAAGAAATCAGAGCGACTAATGCGGGACTCATGTGACAGAAAATGAGGAAAATCTCCTTGCCCTAAAAGCCCTTTCACTGGAAAGGGGGAAAATGAAATGTGACAATAATGGTGCATTATGGGTAGGGAAACCGGAGGTGAAAATAGAGTGGGCATCACTAATGTCTCCTGGGGCCGAACTGTGAGTTCGCACATAAGCGCTGCATGTCTACCGTTGGCCTGTGTGGAGCAGCCAGATGGCAGAAAAGTCAACTGCTAAAGTCAAACATGTTTACAGAAGGTGAGAATGTGTGGATGGAGGCTGGTGACGAGATGACAGCGTCCTGCTGCAAGACGACAACTGTCACAGCGCTCGGGATGAACTGGAGGCATGCTGCTGCTTTTTGCTAACAGCAGGTCTATAATATACCTGAGTCATAATGAGCACGCATGAAGCTGAGCAAGCCTGCATTTTAGAGATTCTGTTTTATATATTTTAATTATGGTTTTACACATTTGAAACTCCATTTATATAAATTAATTATGTTGGTTTCAAGTCATGCATATTAGGTGCACCTGAGTAACTGCATGCAAATGTTCAGCAATAAAATCTACTGTGCAAAAAGTCTCATTTCTTTCCTTCCAAGGAGCCAGACTTTATAGTATTTTTTTTTATGTGAACTTAGTTCTCCAGGCTTTCTGACTAAATGCTTTTTTTCCCTGAATAATTTTCAGTCCAGGCTGTAGTTTGTATGCCATTTATCACTGACCCGTAAATCATTCAAGCATGAAAAAGCCCCCTAACTCAAGGGACTAACTAGTATTGGATCTACAAATAACAGAAAACGTAGCAGCCTGTTGCAAAAACACAGAATTTGTTCCCAATTATTTAAATGAATCTACGAAAAAAATCATAAACACAAGTTTGACAAGCACATAATAGGATTTTTGCACCAACAAGGTGATTCCCAAATACCTATTAGCTGAAAACTTGGCATATCTCAGTGCAGTGTGTCCTTGGCGGGCCTAAAAAGCTATCTGCAGCAGATAAACAGCATCTGGAAGTCATGTCCTTGAGAAAGAGGAAAAAAATCCAGAAAAGTCCTGACACAGGACAGAAACATTTATCTCTGCTGTTGACTAAAGCCTCATCAGAAGTGGTTTTAGTAGAAGGGTGGGAATCCTTTGTTAAGGAAGGGAAGCAGGGAGAAAAGGCTGAGGTAGGCCAAATTACTCAAGACTGAAAATCAGTTATAAAGCCAAAGCTTATATTTTTTGTTCAATTTGTCATCATCAGTATATCAATATATACAGAAGACGTGCCAGAAGCGAGTGTCAGTGAGTGTCTCCAGCTATCTGTAAAACACAGTGGAGGCTCTGTCATACTTTCTGGCTGCCTTTCAAGCAGTGGTGTTAGAGATGTTGTTAAAAAGTGATGAATTATGAATGCAGAAAAGTACAAGCAGATCTCGATCCATTATGCAATACCATCTGAAAAGCATCAGACTGGCAACAACTTCATTTGTTAGCATGACAGTGATGCAGAACACACAATGAAACACTATCAATCATGAAATGGCCTTTCCAGAGCCTGGATCTCAACATTACTACAGCAGTGTGAGATCATCTTGACAGAGAACAGAACGGCAGCCAACATCCAAAGAACAGCTTTGAATCACCACCAAGAAACGTGGAGGATTATTACTGAAGACTATTTAAAGAAATGAGAAGAAAGCTTTCCCAACAGAGTTATCAAATATTTCATTTCAAGCTTAAAGCTATACAAAAAGCTCTGCTTTTGTCTTATATAAAGTATTTCTATGTATCTAAGCACCTGTTTCACTAAATTGCTACATACATTTTCCATTTTCCTAGCTTTATTTAAATAAAGGAGGAGGAGTGCAAGAGATTTGCTTCGCAATGTATATGCTTTTAAAGGGACAGTTCAACCCATAATCTAATTTACTTATTTTGCCTCTGACTGCCTTCCTCAGCTGACTGGTAATATTGGCTTGTTACACGCTTCTTTTAACTGGCGGATGCATACAGCAGAAAGATAATTGTTTCTAGATAAATCATCTCACAGTACAAGTATCATTTAGTTCTATTGTAATAAAGAGAAAGCAAACATTTTGGCAGCAGATACCTGAAAAACCAGGCAACCCAAACCAAACATCACAACAGGGCAGAAGAAAAATATGTAAATTTAGTTAATAAGGAAACCAATAACTTGATTTTTGTCGTGCTGTCCCTGTAATCTTTCACTGAGTTGTTAAATGCATTAGGTCCTCAATAATACCTCCTTTACCCTCAACCTCACAGTTATACACGCAATATAACTAAATGAATATATTTTAATAATGTCACCAAAAACAAATCATTAAGATCTCTGCAAAAATACCCGGCAAAGATTAACTTGTGAAGGTGTTTCTCATAAAGTGGCCGCAAAGTGCTTAACCTTCTTCTCATTACATGTTGCTAAACAGCTAAATCGTCTGTTTTGTTAATGTGCCAACATTAATCAGCCACAATTAAAAACACATCCACACAAATTAACCTCTAAACCAAAAGCTGGCATCTTCAGCAGAAACACTTTTTATATTTGCATGGTTTTAGATGACTTCAGAGTTACAACACTCACAGAGCTTCACGGAAAACATTTTCACCTAAATTCGAGTGAGACGAGGCAGCAACACCTCTCCTCTTTTCCTGATTAGCCACATGATTGCTCGCTCACGTGATTGGAGCCGCTAAATATTTTACAGCAGCTGAGATCTCAATCTGTGCGCCTCTATGAGTTTCAGCAGATTTCCAGAATAAAAAAAGAAACAAAGGTGTTGTACACATGCAGCTTCTGGGACAGACACGGCTCAAGTAGAGCACCGATACGATCCATCACAGGGACACTGCCTTTTAAACATATTTGTTAAATAGATGAGTGTAATTATATCAGATAAAACACACACACACAAAAAAAAAATCTCTAAAGGAAATTATAATCAGCATGGATAACTAGCAAATGAATGGGCTTGACTGCCGCCTGGTGTCACTGGATTGTATTACAACACACTGAGCAGGAGGCCTACAAGATGGATTAGATGGAAAACGCTGGCCAAGCCAGAGGGAGAGAGCCTTTAAGAGAGCACAGGGAGAAGCAGCTGAGGGTTAGGGTTAGTGGTAGTGGAAGAAGATAAACAGACAGATAAAAGAGTTAATGAGACATTAGTACATCACAGAGTGCAGCCGGGCAAAGCCGCTGGGAAATAAAACTAGGAGTGGAAGCACGGAGGAGGGGAAAACAGGGGAGAGGAGGTGCAAGAGAGTAAATGAGGATATATAAGAGAGTGAAAGAGGGTGAAGTGGAGAGTGAGGTAAAATACAAAAAGGGAACAAGGGAAATGAGGAGGATCAAAGCGTGCATTCATATATTTTTTTTGGGGGGGGGGGGGGGGGGGGGCCCCCCCCCCCTTTCCCCCCTCCCCCCCCTT
>VUQR01004975.1:108118-121030 GCA_015108515.1 Hemichromis elongatus
TTAATGTAATTTTTTATTTTTTTTTTGGGGGGGGGGGGGGCATAGGCCCTCCCCTCTTTTCTCTCTCTCTCTCTCTCTCTATTTTCTCCCAGTGCCTTTGTTTCTCTGATGGGTGTATTTATCACCATGGCTTGTTTATCTTAAAATCACCCATCCTTTCTCCCCCCATCTCCCGCTATCTGTCAAAAGCATCTTTCCTCAATAATTTTCAAACCCACGCTTTCTGTGTCTCCCCTTCTCGCTGCATTTCCTTTTATGTCTCTCAATCATCCTCACTGTCAAAATATCTTTCTCTGTCTCTCTGTGTCCACAGTCTCTCACTGGCTCCCTCACCCTTTTTTTCTTTCAGCTCTCTCTCTTTCTCTCTCTCTCTCTTTCTCTCCCCATAGCAATCAAATGCATTTAGAGCTTCCTTGTGCCAGTGGACTACATATCCATGAATAGTGCATTTAAATGTTCACTGCTACACACCAAAGAACAATCACATAATTCTATAAAATCCCCCCAGTCCTCAAGCACCCATGCCCCCGCATCTTACAAACAGGGAGGAATAAAAGGAAGAGGCTCCCTCGCACAAACACGCTGCCAGAATAAAAGCCTACAGTGCAGTTAAAGTTTCTTCCCTATGAATATACACATGTATTTTTTTAAATAAACAGTTATTTGACATGCATTCCCCTCTTTTTTTTTTAATTAGAATTTTAGCCTTTAAAAAACAGCACATTTGCTGAATAATTTGAATCGAACTTGATTTTGATGTGTTCTGAAAAACGTGTGTACAATTTAGGCATTAAGCTGACCTTATTTAGAGCCACATGTAGGATAACCAGCACTGAGAGCCGATCTCTATTTCTGACTCCTATAATTACGTGTCGCTCAGATTATTGTTTAAAGACTTTTTCCTGCATCTTGTTGTTCTATTTCTAAATCAGTTAGCTCTGATGCTGCTGCCTAGATATTCAGCTACTCTACTGATTACCTGCAGATGACAGGTACCTACAGTATATTGTGATATCCATACAGTACAGGATCTCTATTCCCCCTCCATCCCCTTTCTTCCTCCCTCCCTAAAGGGATAAAAGGTGGGAAGCAGCACAGCTAACAAGTGTTTCAAACATTCACCCAGAATATTGAGAAATCCCAGAGCAGCAGACAGGCGGGCAGGTGCTATTCATGGAGTCAGAGAGATAATGAGGAGAAAACTAGGGAGAGAATAACGTGCAAATGAACTGTTACAGTCTCTTAATGGGAGTATGTGTGTGCCTTGAAGAGGGAGGGGACAAAGAAAAATTAATCTGCGCAGGCACTTTTTCATCACCCTAAATTACCAGGAAAGTATGACGCTCTGGTGTAAAAGTAATGTGCTCAGGCATGTTATGAAACTGAATTAATTTTTTCTTATCTTTCATTTGTGGCATGAGGAAATGTTGATTGTGAATAAACGGATCATAACCAAGTTAAAAAGAAGTTAATGGCAATCATTAGCACTATTAGAAAATGACTTACGGGGGATGCACAGTACTTTAGCAATAATGTACAAGCTGGACTAAAAGCACGTATGAAAAGAAACACTAATAGATGAAGTAATGGGGACCCTTTACGCTTTTTCTTCATTTCTGTCACGTACAAGCTGACAGCAGTAGATGCTCACATTAAACATGCCAACTCAAGCACACAGCTCTGACTCATAAACCAACCAATATGAAGAAAATTGGCTTATTCTGCAGTCATAAGGAAAACAGTGGTTGGACTAAAATAATTGTGATCTGGTGATATTGTTAACTTTCAAATGTGATCTTCAAAGCTGCTTTTGTGATGACAGCGATAACACAGAGTCAGTCTGCTGTCAGTTTCCTATTTAATGGGTCAAGATGACAATTACTTGCAATCTGTTTGTAAAATACAGTGAATAACTATGAGAAATAGTTGAAAATTGCAAATTTGTTGCTGTCTGTTCCAAATCTGTTTCGATCTGCATCCACAAAGAAATTCAGATTAACTACTCACATTAAGAGTTCAGACAGAACCTCATAGATCTAAAAACTTCAGAAATTCCTCCACGAATAGTTTAACTGCACAATGACACAGGCGACATGGTTTTACATCGGAGCAAAACCAGCTGGCAACAAATTGAGTCAGGTCGTCTTTTTACAAAGAGGCACTTCACAGTTGATTTGCACTCATTGTCGCAGAATGGATTAGCTCAGTTGCAAAGGGTGGGCAGTCTGTCTGCATTTATACATTAGATGGCAATTATTTGCCAACCTTTGCCAGTCTAAAAGTGGTTGCATTCAGTCTTAGTCAGACCACAACTCTTTAAAGAAAGGTTGCCTTCCATCAGCCATTGATCAACCAATCATTAATGGAGGCATTAAAAGAAGAGAAGCTAGAATGGCTTGTTTCAGGCAAGAACCCAGTACAGGTTAAACAGGGATTGTTTTGAACTGGGAATTATGCAAAGCTGCTGCAATAGAGACTACAAATGAAGCAGGCAGTAAGTAGCCTAGTCATATTTATAACTTTGTAGCTGAAAAAATGTTATGTTTCTTCTTCCTAGCACAAATGAACCAAAAAGAAATATTTACAAAAAAGCAAAAGATATATCAAGCACATTGCCTGAAGGTAGAAGATGTAATGAGATGATGTCATACTTAGCAGGGACTGTGGATGAAGTGAGCGCGTGCAGTAAGAAGAATGCTTTGGTGGAGGCAAGTGTCGCCCTGATGTATTAGCGACAGTGTTTATTATTAAAGCAAACTATCCTAGGCTAGGAAATTTGGTTTTAAAAACTGAGTTTGGTAAAAAGATGCTAGATTTGTGTCTGTCCTCAATAACATAACAGAAACTGATGCCGGGGCTGAATCCGATAGGAGAGATGAAACAAAACAGAAGTTTGCTCTGTATTTGTCAGGATCGGTGCTGCCCCCAGAAATTATGTTGATATGTATGCTCTGTGTTTCTAAAAGGGATGAAACCATTGTTTTGGAATTTGTTCAGTGTCTCTCTTTTTTTTTTTTAATAATGAAAATATCAGAAGGGGCTAGTCTAGCATTGTATTGTAACAGTGTTACAGATGGACAAAGGATCAAAACAGATGCAGCAGAATCACAGATTTACATTTTTCATTCGAGTCGCACTCAAATAACAAGCGGCTCAGTGACATCAATTCAGACAAGTCTTTTCACGCAGCTCCCTCTGAGACACAAAAAGGCTTTGCACAACTTTTTTACATATGCACGAACACTCCCCAATGCATGTACACAAACTGATGTGTAAAAACAGCAGTGTTTAACCAACCAAGAGCCTAAACAACCTTAACAATCAAACGTTGTCTTTGGCTTTGAATGCTACAGGTGAAAACTGTTTTACTAGAAAGGAGTGAAAAAACAAACACATGTGTGAATGTTTTAAACTCTCGGTATCAACGGTCTGTCACTTGCCAGATATCCTCAACATGTTTTAGAGTTTAGGATGTAAATTAGCTGTATATAAGCTGTTGGATATAAATACATCTATTTATTAAAACTTCAGGGTCTTAATAAATGGGCTCACTGAGCACTTTCAATTTGACTTGGAATTTGGCAAGATTGCTGTTGCCAGATGGGCGGTGCTTTAATGAGAATGGTCCAAAAATGAGAAATCAGTTCTCTGGACACAGCTGCTTTGATTATGCCAGAGGACAATTACCAGACTCCTTTAAGTTGACAAGAAGGCAACGGTAACTCGTTACAAACTCAGCATTCAGAAGAGAATCTTTTAAAGCACAGCATGGCAAACCTCAAAGGAGGTGGGCTACAGCACCAGAAACCACACCGCATGTCACTCCTATGAGCTAAGAACAGAAAGCTGAGGCTACAATTCACATGAGATCGCCAAAATTGGACAATAGAAGGCTGGAAAAATGTCTTGTTTGATGAGACCAAATTTCTGCTGGAACATTTAAACCGTTGGGTCAGAATTTGATGTAAATGACGTGAAAACATGGTGATGATGTAATGGTGTGGGGGATATTTTCTTGCCAAACCAACTGAGCATTGTCTAAGCACCACACCCCACCTGAGTATTGATGGTCACCATGTCCATCATGTCAAACCATGTCCATCTACTGATGGCTTCTTCCAGCAAACTTCTCAAACTAGTTCTTTGACTAGGGGCAGGGATAGCTCAGTAGGGTAGAGTGGCGACCCCATGATCGGATGGTCGAGGGTTCAAATCCACTGAAAGGCCACCCTGAGATACCCCTGAGCAAGGTACTGTCCCTACACACTGCTCCCCGGGCGCTGCACTGGTGGCTGCCCACTGCTTCACACAGTGAATGGGTTAAATGCAGACAGGAGTTTCCCCACAGGGATCAATAAAGTATACATTATTATTATTAAACATAATAATTTCACTGTACTCAATAGACCTCCACAGTCACCAGATCTCATCAAACAGAGGACCTTTGGGATGTGGTAGAACGTGAGATCATTGTGGGTGTGTAGCCAACTATGACACTGTCATGTGGAAATGGACCAAAGTCTCCGAGAAATTTTTCCAAAATGAGTAATAGTAAGATCTATATAACTAGATGGCCGGTGAATGTATTACTGACTAATAAAAAATGACTAAGCAAGCACGTACTGGGGTATCTACAGAACTGCTCAGCTATAAGAGCTGCAAGCTGACATGAACCAACACCTCAGAGTATCATCAGACAGCATAAGCTGCAGACCTGAAATATTATGTGATCTGATGCTGAGCAGTCTGTTTATTTTACAGAACTTGCTATGCCACAGGAGGACGCAGCCAACGAGGCGTGAGGAAGGAGCGAAGAGGAAGAAGCTTAGCGAGCCCGAGCTGGCCGAAAAGTAAAGCTGGAAAGCCTGCAAACACGCTTCACGAGCTGTGTGCCATGAATTAATAACCACAGCACGTAAACAGTAATAATTATCATATTTTACTATTGTTACAGCTGATGCAACACTACTATTTGACAGTTGCAGTGAGAACAGTCAATTTGCAGTCACTCCTACTTCAATACTATGTAACTCGACTTCAGTACAGATTTTCACAGTAGGCCCGCCTGGCCTAGATCACACCAAAGAACAGCCCTCCTCCCGCCCACCAGTGTCTAAAGCAAGTCAGGAGCCAGTCGTATCAAAATGACTTTTTAAAGAGGATCCTTTGAAGCTGTGCCTCTGTTAGGCCCCAGACCAGCCTCTTGTGTGGCTTCACAGCTGCAGAAGCAGCATGAAGCAAAAACAAAAGAGAGCAGCAAGGACGGAGAGATAGAGCGGCGAGGGAGGACGACTAATCTGCTGTCCATTGTGTTGTTTTCATCACATGCAGTTTAAAGAAAAATGGTGTAGACGCTTTCTTGTTTTAACAGGAAAGTGATAGGGCCAGTTCTCACATTTTAATCAAGCAGAGGGAGAGAGGTAAAAAAAACACAATCATAGGGGAAGAGAAATATAGACAAGCGCGGTGAGATGTGGTAGACAGGCATTTAAAAAAACAAAAAAAAGGAGTGACGAACTGACAGAGAGACTGACTGAGTAAGAGGAAAAGGGCCATCGTCATAAATAAAATTATAAGGAAGGAATAAAAGAGAGAGAGCGGCAGACAGTGATAGACAGACAGTTAGATTGTGGGAGAAAATGGTGAAATGAGAGAGGGAATCGGCAACACGATCACAAGAGCGGAAGGGAAATAAGACTGGGCGTTTGGATTGAAAAGAAATGGGTAATGAGATGCTAATGTAACAACAAAGGAGAGTGTGCCCTCCGGGGGGAGCTATGCTACAACAAGCTGCTTTAGTCTGAATGCAGCAGAGGGGGGAATTTAATTTTAAAACGCTCTTTATTAAACTACTGTAACGCACGCAGATTCATTCAGGTGGATACTCAGCCATTAAAGTCTGACCAAATGCACTTCATTCCATCTCCGAGCTGAAAAAAAAGAGGGATCCTTGGAAATGGGGTGTTAGGGTGACAAAAATGGGAAGAAGCGCTCACCCCCTGGTACGTAATGCCCTCCTGTCTAGATTCTGATGTGAGGTAAGGTTGGGGACAAGGTCTGCTGAGGAAAAAATGAATCCTGAGGAGAAGCAAACGATCAAAACCAAGAGGAGCGACACAAAGAAATACCAAGAAATGATGGAAACTCATGGGAAAACATGGACAGTGTGTTGGTGAAAAATGAGGAGAATAGAGACTTTGTGATGGCAGACAGGCTTTTGAGTGGGAGGAGGAGACAAAGCTTTACAATCAAAGGGGAATAATGGAGAGATCTATGGTACAAACAACGTACAGTAATTACTCGAGGGACTGAGTGCTGAATAGGAGTAATGCAGAGAGGTAAAGAATGACTGGGCAGTACTCAGGAGACCATGAAAGAGAATATCAAAAGAGGCGAAGAGCACCTGTGACAGATTCAAGCCTAGAGTCATTACAAACGCACTATGATTTTATTTTTTTTTTAAAAGGTAGAAAATCATTATAACATGTCCTCAAGAGGATCCTGAGAATGAGTGAATGCTAAAGCGCAATGAATGAAAAATAAAAGCAAGCTTAAGGCCGCATGTAAACCTGGAGGGATTGAGAGATATTTGAGCTATAAAGAGATGCAGGGCTAACTGAGGTGTGTGCGTGGAAACAGTGCAGGCTCCATGTGTTGGCTGAGGCACAAAGAGCAGATAAAAAAAAGTTGTAGTCACATCTCAAGAGGTGGTTGTGTTTTGGAACATAGAGAGAGAAGAAACACAAGGCTGAGGAAAATCCTTTTGGAGATTCAGGTGAAGAGGCTGAGTGGTGTAGAAAAGAAAGAGTCAGCTTGCACTTAATTTTTTTTTAAACTGCAAATCCACAGCCTTAAAACAATAATCTGGTGACCTGTCTAAGGTATACCTCCCCTCTCAACCAATGACAGTTAGGAAAGGCAGCAGCCCCCTTTCTGGCTAACTGGAAGAAAAAGGATGGATGGATGGATGGATGGATGGATGGATGGATGGATGGATGGATGGATGACGGACGGATGGATGGATGGATGGATGGATGGATGACGGATGGATGGATGGATGGATGGATGGATGGATGGATGACGGATGGATGACGGATGGATGGATGACGGATGGATGCATGGATCGATACCACAAAGGGATCAGCTTTTCACAACACCAGTGATAGTTTACGCTTGTCTCACGCAATAATTCAGAAAAATGCTCAAATACATCATCAGCTCTTTGCTTGACTAAAAAGCCAAGCAGTCTAAAAGAAATAAAAATAAGTTCCTATATAACTAAACTGTTTTCCCAGGGATGTTTCAAGAGAAACTAATTTTCTCTCCAGCAAAAGACCTTATAATGTAAAAGATCAATAAAGACTGCATGAGGGGGCGGATAAGCAGACTGGTGGCATAATCCGTGAGACTCGGGTTTATTTAAAGGGACTGTCATTTTTTCACTTAGTTTAGTGTCTTTAACTTAAGTCCGTTTTAATTTGCTGTTTACTTTCATTTGCGCTTGCTATTCGGTTACGTTCAGGCACAAAAAGCCGTATGTAAGTACCCATCAGTTGGATCAGACATTAAACAGCTTTTGCTTTTGCTCCGGGCGCTACCCCTTGCCAGATCCAAATTGAGTATTTCCAGTAGTGAGAGCACATCTGACACAGCGAAGCGCCTACTGTGTGATACATATGAGACAGGAAACCTGTGGACAATGTCTGGGCCTGGTTTTCTCGAAATTTCATCTGCGAAAACGGATTTTAGTTGGCTTCCTGTAAAGGAGAGACACTATGAAAGGAGGAACACAAAGATCAAAGATATGTGTGCGACGCACAAATGTAATCCAGGCAACAACAAAAAAAAATCTTTCCTCAATTTAAAAATGTACATTACTTGTTTAGGAATATCATTTTTAGCATACAGGGCCCTACTGGAGGCTCTATTCTCTATTACTAAACCTCAATTTCTAGTCAGCTCTCTGTGGTACTATTTGACTAAACAGCTTTCATCAACCTTAAACATTAATATTTGATCTCATGTAAGAGTAAGAAATTATATTTTTAGGCTGAATTTAAATGCAAAGACCCTTATTTTAATGCTAAAAAGTGCTAATTTAGCATATTTCTGCTGTTACTCTGAGAATCCTCAGGCTTGGAGCATGTTAACAGTGGCACAGGCTAATTGGGTTTCCGCTCTTAATCAGGCCAATTAATTAGGAAATGCAGCTTGATCCATGAGCGCTTCACCGGGTCATTTAGGGATTACAGGGAAAGAAGTTGTGGGAAGAGTAGGAACATATGAGGGAAAAGGTCTTTGCGACAGATCAGTTCACCCTCGTGCTGAATGTTATCTCTAAACGGACTCATGGACGAGGGGGTAATTACCCATTTGTGACAGTTTAATCAAAATCAATCACTTCTTTTGAGAGTCACAGAATTGAAAAGTGGTTCAGCCAATTCATGCGTGTTTCCCAAGTGACACATTTTGCACTTAATCCACCATGAGAAACACAGGAAAAGATTGACGAAAGCAGTGCAGGAGTGAGGGAATAGAAAGCGAAGAGAACATCCACCAGCAGAAATGTGTTTTTATGTCTCTGTGTGACTCCAACTTCCAGAGGTTTCTGAAATCTCCAACAAGACCTAAATACACAGCTGACCTTTTTTAAAAAAAAAAAAAATATATATATATATATATTTCTACACATTAAACCTTGGTGAGTTTAGATTGCAATTCAATTCAATTCAATTCAATTTTATTTATATAGCGCCAGATCACAACAACAGTCGCCTCAAGGCTGTAGATTTCTTTCAGTTACAGCTTCCAAATGATGTTCAGGCCAAATCAAGCTGAAATGTCCTGTTGTGAGTTAAGCCTGATGAGCACAGCAGGGGACCACAGTGCTGAAATGTTGAAGAAAATGTGCCTTAATAGTCACACTCACCTCTACAAAGAGAAAGCAGGGCACGATGTAGGTGCTGGTTTTCTGGAAGCCTCTGTCTGCAGGAAGGTTCCTCATTGTCCTCTCCTGCGCTGACAGGCGACTGTCCATCATCTGTCGGTAAAAGAAAGTCTCTGTAAAGCTTCAGTCTGCTGGATTTATGGTGTTGAACTAATCCTAATACTGAGCCTTTGTGCGGCCCTCGCTTTATCCACTGTCTGAAAGAAGCTGATTTAGCTCCTCACCTCACTGCTTTCCACTGACTGGCTGCCCCCTTAAAACACATAGGTTTGAAAAGCAGTTAGGTGGAGGTCCGGTGCTCTATAGCCAGGACTGTAACTCTGACGACTGTGGTAATATTGCCTCTCACTGTCATCATACAGCACCAAGAGTAGAGAAAATGATCTGAAATTGAGCATTTAGAGCAGTTTGAAGCCTGAATGCTTGGCTTCCAGCGATTATTTGTATACACACTGACCTCACATTGTCTTACGTGTATTGAGGAAATTTTGGACAGAGTCAGAGTCAATATTAAGCTTTGGCAGTGGTTAATAATTGGTTTGAAATGTTGTATTTGCAAAAAAGAAACCAATCAAAGAGACTGACACTTCAGTTTGGTCACTTTGTTTAACTTTGTAACAATGAGTCACTAAGTAGTTCTGGGCGATAAAAGGCTGTAAGCGGTAGTTAACGTACTGCCTGGTTTGGAAATAAATCATAGAGTAGACTGTTGAGGAAAAGACTGTATAGCGGATTGGTGTACAGTTTTTTTTTTATGTATCAATACATCCTTTGATGGTTTCAAATATATTTGTTTTTAAAATATGCTAGAGGAAAACCTCTGTAAGGCCTTACTCAAAGAGGAAAAGGTCAGCATGCAAAAAAAAAATAGTTTTTATGCTGTATTTGTTCAGAGAATGCAGAACAATCAGACTGCAATAACATTTTTAATAATGCAATGTTAAAACACAACAAAAGACAATTAAAACGTACTGTGTGCTGAAGTTCAGTTCAGATCTAGTGTTGTGCAAACCTCTTGAGCTACCCCTCATTTCTCTTTACTTTGCTTCTAATAACAACTGTTCTCATGCATTTTATAATTGCATATTCATTCATTTCAGTCTAGTCTATGTAACTGACCCTTTTATCGCTAAGCTATTTACACTCACCTATGAATCATTCAAGCATAAAAAGAGGCACGTAACTCAGGGGATGAACCTGTGTTGTGTCTACACATAACAGATAACTTAGCAAGGAAACACATTTAAATTTGATTGTTAGACACTTTATTACAGCCTTTTGCAAAAACACAATTTGTTTCTTTAATTGATTCTATTTAAAGATGCCTGTGATAACACAGGTATAAACAGTATTTTTGCACCAATGAGCTGATTTTGAAATAGTTATTAGCTAAAACTTGGCATATCATCAGGAAAGGTCTTAGTGAAACAGGGAGAGCGTTTGAGGGATGCCAAATTAAAGATGAACTGGACTGAAAATCAGTGGCATCCTTAGAAGTGATGGCTTGAAATTTAAACTTTTTGTTTCAAATCGTTGTTAGTATGTATGGAGAAGGTTAGGAGAAAGATAGAGCAGTGACTGTTTATAGACATCTGCAAAACATGGTGGAGACTCTGTTAAGGTTTGGGGCTGCATTTAAGCCAGTGGTGTTGGAGGTCTTGTCAAAATTGAAGAAAGTACTGTCAGATTGTGACCCACCATGAAATGCCATCTGGAAACTGCCTGATTGACATCATCTTTCAGCATGTCAATAATCCCGAACACATACTGGATAGAAAAACACACATTGGAACACTATCAGTCATGGATTGGCCTCCGCAGAGCCCGGATCTCAACATTATTGAATCAGTATGGGATCGCTTTGGCAGAGAGCAGAACAAAAGGCAGCCAACATCCAGAGAAGAGCTTTGAATGTCCTTAAAGAAGCCTGGAGAACTTTTCCTGAGACTACACTAAAGAAATAAGAAGAAGGCTTGTTTAAGACTGTTCAGGCTATATTCATATTAAACATTGACTTTCAAGCTCATTAGAATTGTACAAACTCTGTTTTGTCCTATTTACTCTATTTCATTTATATTTCTACATTTGAATAAATTACGACATTTTCTATTTTCCAAGCAAAATATAAACAAATGACAAGCGACACGAGACTTTTATACAGTGGTGCATTTGCATGATCTATTGATTTTCATTTTTTGCTGCTTTATATTTCTACCAGATAGGATGTTTAGTACTTTTTAAATTTCCCTCATTTACTAGTGTGGTGATTAAACTGTCATCTCACAGCAACAAAGCTCAAATCCAATCTGGGCCATTTCTGTGTAGACTTTCTGTGTTCTCCTCATGTTTCTGTGGGTTATCTCAGGCTACTGCCACAGTCTAAGGACATGCACGCAGTTAGGTTAACAGATTTCTAACTTGGCCATGGATGTGAATGTGAGTGGGAATGGTAATCTGTCTCTATGTTTTAGCCTTGTGATAGACTGGTGACCTACTCAAGTTGCACCCTGCCTCTCACCCTGGGATAGGCTCCCAGGGTGTTGACCCCCACAGATAAAAAATGGATAGGTGGACAAATGAGTACTTATTTTGTAGAATATATAACTAAGATATTAATATGTAAAATTGCAGATTAAATCTGTATTATATAAAGTAGATAAAAAAAACTATCCTTACTTTTAGTGTTTTTTACACGCATCTTCTTCTGCAACAAGAGCAGTCTGGGTGTTGACTGCATACAGTCAAGGCTGAAAATGCCCTCTGCACCATGCATGCAGAAGGCTATTTGGACTGCAATAAGATTATGATATTTTCATGAAGACATAAAGAAAGTTTATTCTAATTTCTCTTATTTAATTGTGATATTTATTTGAGAAAATATACATCACATGAAAATATATAAGCTGCACTGTCTTGTAAAGATAATAAATCATTAATCAGCTCCAGAAATCACTTTGTTGTTGATACCAGCCCTGCCTCTTCTAAAAATTTTCATGCAATTTTAAGTAATCTTGACTACAAACTGGCAAACAACCACCAATATTCTCTTTGGTACACTAGTAATTTTTTAATTTGACCTAAAACACAAAACCCCAGACATTTCCCATGGTGAGTTTTTAGGGGGGATCTTTTAACGTATATTCTTCTTTATTTAAAAATGGAAAAAATGAACCTGAAACTTCCTAAATATAACTGAGCAAAGGTTTTCTCACAACTGATCTTGTGAGAGCACCGCTTCTCCTACCATAAAGAAAACCTCACTCACCATCACTTCATCAGCTCAGTGATGTGTTTCTTTAAAGACGTGGTAACGCTTTTCTGGGACCAAATCCTCACAGTGAACAAAAGAGGCACCAAGTGTTGTACTACTTAAGATCATTAACTATAATGAGGACACTTTTTGCCTGATGCTCGCAATGTGGCATCCATTCATTAATAAATTGGCCCCTTTGAAACAGTTGATAACCCCTGTGCTTCATATTTTTTTAGATAATCATGTCTGAGCACAAAGAGGGAAACCATTTATTATCTATCATCACTAAGAATACAAAAAGATTATTCCAAAACAAACACACAACCACAGTTGTATACATCCACACCAGCTCACTCACCAAATTGTCAGGATGCCTGTAAAGACACTCTGCATGACACATCGAGAATGCACACAGGTACACACACGCGCACAAACCAGTATGGGTAGGCAATCAAAAGAATTGGAGGGGAAATGAGGTTGAAAGGAGGAGAAGTAGAGTGGAAACAGAGGAGCGATGATCAAAAACAAAAGCCTGACAGTAAGAGATAAGAGCGAGACAAAGTCCTGATGCAGACGTTCGGAAACTCTTCAAAATAAAGCGGGTGGGGTGAAAGCCAGCAGACTCAGCAATGGGAAATTATAGTGACTGAGGGATAACAGGTACACGCTGAAGAAAAACAGATCCAGTCCCCAAACTGAGAAGAGGTGGTAA
>VUQR01004978.1:2737-23128 GCA_015108515.1 Hemichromis elongatus
GGGGAGGGGTACTTGGCAGAGCATAAATTGAAGCGTGCAGAGACGCTCTTGGTCTGGTGTTTGTGTCCTGTGAGGTGAGCAGCTTAGATGATTGGAATCAGAAGTTCAAACATTCCCCTAAAATGTAATGAAATTAAACTTAACAGGGGAGACTGGTGGGATCTGACCTGCAAGGCGGATCAGACCTGTTTATCTTTACAGAGAAAGCAAGGAAGAGACCTGGACCTCCAGGTAGACCTGCTTCTTTAAACCTCTACACTGAGACCATCATCGTTTCTCCATATTTTGTATAAGAGGCCAGACTTTCACCTACTGTGCTCTCCGACTCTGTGAGGATGTTTCAAAGTTCTTCTTGAAACACAAACTCTTCACGGTGCCGTCAATAAAGTGGAACATTAGTAGCCTAGACACCTTATTTTTGTAGTCATCTATGTAGATCCAATTAATTTTAGGCTTTCCTGCTCCAGTTTGTTGTTGTTGTTGTTGAAACTGACTATGTGTTTCCAGGAGGAGAGTACGTGCTCTCACAGTTACCCAAAGATACAAGCACTGATGTTCTGATGTTTTCCCTGAATGCAGCAGAGCTAAACAAACTAAACAGGCATGTTCTGGCTTGTCAGCAGAAATGACTTCTGCATATTTGTAGGTTAGACTTTACTATAAATTCAACATGATGTCATAAAGTTTTCAGATGTTTTGTGAAGTTGCCCATCTTGTTAAATATGCCACGGTTGCACTGGTTACACTGGTTGCACTGGGTGCACTGGTTGCACTGGTACACATGACTGTGTTTTCTTAGGTGCACCCAAATTTTTAACTCCACTGCTTTACATGTTCACTTTTTTTTTTTTAAATTGCTGTCCATGAAGACAATATTGATTTGTAAATGATTAACTAACAGTCTTGTCAACACAAAGTTGTTTATTTGGAGCACCGTTCTACGAGAAAGGTAAGTTATTGAAGGTGCTTAGAGTGCTGTGGCGCTGTTAAACTGAATCACCTGTCGGGGCTAGAAGCCGACGGCGTGTCCGTGTGAGAAAGCCGACGTCTCACTGATTGTGATGTGTCGGCGGGTCCGTGCACATGCTCTCATTCACTGTTTTATCTGTTTGGTTTAACCAGCTTTAACCTGAGATTCTGCTGTTTCTGGCAAAATACATTTATATTTAAATGTCAATTTGGGATTTAATGAATCGATATTGCTTTATTCAAGCTACTCACCCTGTGAAGACTTTTTCTTTTTGGTACTGAACGGTTGGTCGCACTGGTGCAACCTAGGATTTTTTTTAATCCCATCATTTGGTTGCATTTGCGACCAGTTTGGTTCACTCTAGAGCCCTGATTACTGAAGGTACCAGTCTTCTAGTGTTTGTGAGGCGGTGCCCTCTGTAGTTATACGTCTGTGCCAATCAGCTTCTAGGTTCCATGTGATGTACATTTAAAGAGAAGCTTTCTATCTTGGTTGTAATGAGTCTTGTTTTAATATTTCATATTGATCAGCTTGAATCAGTCTGGCCATTCTTCTCCGAGCTCTGAGATCAAGAAAATATTTTCACCTGGAGAAGTGGCTTGGAGGCTCCGCTGGGAGCCTGTGCACACAGAGCACGGTGGGCCTGCTGTGAAGGATACTCACACACTGGTAGAACTGGCCCCTCTGGCCACCGGTGACAAAGCGTTTGCCGTCTGGATTCCAGGCCACACTGGTGAGGCTATCCTCATGGGACTGACTCATCTTTGTTCGTAACTCCCCCGTCTATACAGTTGAGCCCAGAACACAGAGAACAGATCAGACACCAAACATACTACAACACACAGAGATGGTTTTTCCTAGTTTACAAAAAACTCAAAAAGCTGTTTTTTCTGTCGGGACTCATTGGTCGTGTTACAGGAACATTAAAAAGGCGTGTCTGTAAGTCCAGGGTCAGGTGCAGTTTCACACGAGTGTGAACAAAGCAACGGCAGTTGTTTTGGAGGAGAGCTTGTTAAAGGATGCACTAACATTAAGGTTAATGTGGAAAGAGTCCAGGCGGTAACAACCAGAGTGAATCTCACCAGCTCTTGAAGTTTTTCGGTCCATAAACTGATCTCATAACAGATTTTTTGTAGGTAGTTACGTTTGTTCTAACAAATCCACAGTACACAGTCTGCTTAGACAGTGTTCACAAGTGCACGCAATTTAGTGATGCTTAGAAGTTCATTTTCTTAAACATATATATGGATATATATTATATATTCCGTAACTGGAAACAGGTCAGGAACAGAACCGGAACGCTCAGACAGACTACGTCAGGAAACAGTTTAACAGTGCGAGCAGAATATTTCTCAACATAAAAACTCAAAAGAATTTGGGGTTTGAGCTTTATATACAACATCACTGACAGGTTTAAAGAGTTTATGTTGCCTGCGTTGGGTTAGGCACTCTCATGGGAGGTCAAACTATTCAAAAGCTGGACTCATCACGCCACCACACACTCAAGGACACCATAGAAGCTGGGACCTGCTTGTGTGTTATTTTGTTGTCACACTGCAAAATTTGAGGTCATATTGTGTTAATTTGACCTGTATGGAACATATTGTGTTCAATGGGCACAGAACTAGCAGTCAGTCAAACTAACACCATAAATGCCTTCAGACTGATTCTTACACAGCGCTCTATACAAGACGCCTCATTCACCCAATCACACAACCAGGGGGAGCCAGGGATTGAACCGCCAACCTTCCAATCAGTAGCTGACCTGCTCCACCACCTCAGCTACAGCGACCTCATCGTTTTATTCACTGCTTGCATTGTCTTGTAGTCTTTAGAGGAACACAGACGTTTGATGAGTGTGATAATACTAACGTCACAGCTTTTTTATTTTCAAGGTATGAATATATTCCAGTTCAAGTAAAACATTCATTCATACTTCAGTAAGTGTAACTAAGTAACAGTTATGGACTATATGTGTTACTTACAGGGTCAGTTCAGATTTCACATTGTGTCAGTTGCCCAAATTGTCATCTTCCTAATGAATGAATCGTGCAGCACAGTGTTTGTTATTAACCACCATCTGCCTCTGAAAAAACTACTTCATGTTTTACCCAATAAAAACATTATCCTACGTTATATGCACTCACCTGTGTCCTCAGATTAAAGGTTATGAGTTGAATGAATCATGAAATCTAATCAGATGTCGTTATACAGTTAAATTTTGGACACTGTTCATTCTGTCATTCTGACCGCAGCGCCACCAGGACCGGACCGTGTGCAATACTAAGCTGGATAATGTGCTGGACTGGACAGCAAGCGTGCGCCCCCACCTATGTGTAATGCAGTGAACAGCGCGTGACACTGTCTGCTGTCTTTATCATCAAGCTTTTGAAGTGTTTGGCCTGCCGTACACTTGAGGCTCCTTGGGCTCACTGTAGTCTAGGTTTCCCCTAGTGTCTTCAAAATAATAATAATAATAATAAACAGTGGTAATGTAAGAATAAAAGAAGGCCAAAGACGAAGCAAAGCTACTGTGGAATCTGTTAGTTGTCGTCAAACTGCTGCAGCATTGACGTCTCCGTGTTCTGAGAATGTCTGAGCTCCTTATTGACAAATCATCAAAAATGTCAGTAAAGTCTAAAAGGCACATGCTGACATGCTGTACGGGCTCGTTTTTATTCAGTATCTGAGTAGACAACGATCAGTGGGGACCCTCATACTGACCCAGTATTGCTCAGAGAGCTAGCACATTGTTGGGATGTGTCCCTTCTGAGCAGGGGAGAAAAGGTCATATGAAGCTGAACTACAATATTCTACCCATATTACGCTTTATGATGAAAAAGTATTTTAATATAAATGGTATATATGGTATGGTTAAAAAAGTGTCTTGGATGGGACCCATACTATAAAATAATGGGTCATTCTGCATGAGTCTGACCTTTAGGTCCAGGTCACTGACATGTGAATTTGTCTGAGATTTTATATAGATGCAGCAGTGGTATCAAAATCCTGGGCTACTTCCTTCTCAAGAACTCTGTGCCAGGTGGCTGTAGCTCACATGTACTAACTGGGAGGTTGGTGGTTTGATCCCAGTCTGCATGCCAACTATCCTCGGGCTGTTCGCCGATGCATCCAGCGGAAGGTGAATGTGTGTGAATGTTAGTTAGACAGAACTAAAACCTTACAAAAGAGCCTGTGTGATTGGGTGAATGAACGAGTGGTATGAAGTCATATAGGAGCTCCAGCTAGATACCACAGGTG
Organism: Hemichromis elongatus; assembly: GCA_015108515.1. NCBI lineage: Eukaryota > Metazoa > Chordata > Actinopteri > Cichliformes > Cichlidae > Hemichromis > Hemichromis elongatus. The sequence goes on from VUQR01004978.1 coordinate 6,969, forward strand.
TACTGGTAAATGGACTGGTTACCGTTGCATCTGTGGTATCTAGCTGGAGCTCCTATATCGCTCCGTTTCTGAGTTATTGCGTTTGCAGGCTTCAGTGTCCAGGCTGCTGGCCCACCGGGGGGCACCACAACATCCCATCAGCCTTTATTATGACTGATGACTAAAATTATAAAACTAAATTAAATATTTTTGCAGGAATGTCAGACAACAGATAAGAAGTGAATGGATCTAAATAAACACCATCACCAACCAGTTCTGAGACTTATACTGGAAACCAACACAGTTCAACACTTTCTTTGGAGTATTATGTTTTGTCCAGCCAGCGTTATGCAGTCAGAGATAACAACAGTGGTTGGTCATCTTTGTTCTCCTAATCTAGCCTGTGTGTGCACTAATGTGAAAGGGCACATGTGACATAATATTTCTGCTGTCTGCATAAAAACGACCAATTGAGCAGCATCTCCTCAGATAAGTCACAGCGATCTGTAGAGTACATGAAAATAAAACTCAATATAACTTCAGTTTGTCACCAGAACACAAATGTACTTGATTGTATTTTGGGGGATCCTATCAAATGAACTGATCAATGTTCCAGCAGTGCAAGAGCTGGCAGCACAGCAGGATAAAAACAACATGTCATAAAAACGTTTACATATTTCTGTCAGTTCTGTGAAAACATAGTTTGTGCAGCTGTAACTTCACTACGTGGCTTCAGTTTATCCTACTACGGTACCGCCCCCCTCCGACCTTCGTGCCGGTACCAAACAATGTAAAATATCATGTTGGTTCTTCAGCTTCTTAAAGGCAAACTACCACATTTTCACACTCAGCCCTCTGCTTTGACTCTCACATGACAGCTCACAACACATTTTCATGTTGAGGCTTCACAGTATACATGCCATTACCATTACCTGTGGCCTGTCTGTCAGGTGGTTCATAATTGATGAGATGGTGACTGTGCTTACTGGCATCTCCTGTAGCTTCCCTCCCAGTACAGTAGCTCAATCATGTTAAATGTACATGAGAAATCAAAGGTGTCCCTTGCCACGCAGCCATTATTGTCTAGATGTGAGAAAGCTCTCTCCAGCACATAGGTGATTGCATCGTCTACCATCCAGTGCAAACTCATCAAGAGATGTTTTCACATGTGGCCTCAGGTGTACCAAACAAGTCCCTCTAGTAGCTTCATCAAATGCAATGTGAGTAGAACTATGAGGACAGTACTTCCTATTTTTCTGAATGTGGATCTGGATTGAGTAAAGCAAGTTTCCATACCTGCACATTCCATAGCCAAAGCTCGGAGCAGTCGTCAGGTCCACAGGCTATCAGGTAAGCATCATCAGGGCTCCATGCCAGGTAGGAAACACCGTAAGCATGACCTTCAAGAGTCTTCATCAACTTCAGCTGCTGGATTTCCTGTTAACCAACACACAAACAGCAATAATCCGGTTACTACAACTGTCGTACTGACACACTGACTAATTGTTGCTTTTCTGAAGTGGAACTCTTGATAAGCAAATAATGATTACCATGTCAACCTGCCACACGATGACTGTGGTGTCTTTAGATCCAGTTGCCAGTTTGGTGCCATCATTGGAGAACTTGCAGAACCAGACTTCATTGCAGTGTTCTGTGAGAATCTGCTGTGTGTAGCAAGGGAACTGTTTTCTTTAGACACACACACACACACACACACACACACAGCATGTAAAACATGAGCAGATTCACTGCTTTGTTAAACATATATTACACAAAGTGCATAAAGGACAGACCAAGCATGTAAACAGATGACGTAGTCTTATCTAGATTACTCGACTGTTCAGTAAACTAAATGTTTCAGGACAGGAAGACACTGACGTGGAGCGCAGTATTGTGGCTACTGACCGGCTGCAGGAGTGGTCCAGCAGCAGGGAGACAGAGTCCAGACCACTGTCCAGTTTGGTGTTGTGGTAGAGGCAGCGCTCCCTCTGCAGTTCTACAGCCTGCTTCAAGAGAGTCTGCAGACGGCGGGGAGGCAGCATCACTGACGGAGGCAGGTAAGCTGCATGCATGCACACACGCGCACACACGCACACAGACAGAGTTAATACAGGGCACAGACCTGGAAACTATAGCAGTGAAAACATTTGGGATTACATTTTCAGAAATTGTGTTTAAAACAGACGTGAGCTAGCAGTCCGACTAAGCATGCAAGAGTTCAAGGTTGTGTTAAAAAGCCAATTTTAAAAAAAGGAAAGAAAAAAAAGATGAGGAAAGAGGACGGGGGAGTGATGAGCTGATGGTAGTGAACGTTATTTTATGAACTGACGAACCTTTGCAATGAAGTAACAACAAAATCGTAACTATAAAGTAACTACTCAAGTTAGTTATGCAGTAATGCAATGCATTACTCTGTAACTAAAAAAATGTAATGTGATTACAGTAATGTGTTACTTAGGAATGTGTTAGCCTTGACCTTGACTTGACAACAGGACAAGCCCGGGGAAAGCTGAGGTAGTAAAACGAGCTACTAGATCTTGTTTTAACATGTGACACAGAAACTGAACATTTAACAGTATTTCCTGTCTGATCAGTTTAATTTACAATAATCGATCACGCGGCATTGGGGAGCAGACTCTTCCACATCATGTCTGTATCCTGTCTTCCTTCTCTCACCCCAACCGCTCGCAGCAGCAGATGGCCCCGCCCTTCCCTGAGCCTGGTTCTGCCAGAGGTTTCTTCCTGTTAAAAGCGGGGGTTTTCCTTCCCACTCTCATATGATTGTTGTGTTTTTCTCTGTATGCATTATTGTAGAGTCTATCTTACAATATAAGGGGACTTCAGGCGACTGCTGTTGTGATCTGGGACTGTATAAACAAAACTGAATTGAATTGTAATTGAAGTGGTCAAAAAGCACCACAGGTACATCTTTAAGGTAAGATCAGCCAAATTCATGTCAGCTATAATTTTTGATTTTTAAAGCCTGAAGCAAAGCAATTTTTGATCACACCTGCATATAAAGATCATTATTACTCATTTGAAATAATATATACAGAAAATGTTGCTATTTGGAAAAAAACAGGAACCTTCCAGGGACAAATAAGTCCTAATGTCAACTGGGAACCAGTAACAGAATTTGAGAGTACTGCATACAGGAGTCACACACAGCTCCTTTGTTTGTAAGTCAATGTACACACACGCGCAGCATGTGGCCGTGTGAGTCAGACTGCACTCACTTTGGAGTTTGTCCAGCAGTTTTGTTCGCGACGCTGAGCCTTTGCCTTCCCACTCAGCTTTGGCTCGCAGATCCTCTGCATGACTGCACATCAGGTACCTACAAAACACAAAACCAGTTACTATTATAAACACCCATGTCAGCTTTTATAGTGAGCACATACACAGATGGACATTTTATCAGTCACTCCTCATCCATCTCAGCAGTGTCTTTATGACCACCTGGTGTCTATAACATGTTCTGAGGCATCATGCTTTTTGACAAACAATACATGTGCCCATCAAAGTGTAGCAAATATCTCTCATTGTGACACAAATAGCCAGCACATTATATTAGAATATTATTCTAACTCCTTTTTTCCATCATCATCATCTCAGAATCACACCCAGCCTCTCTGTGCTGGTGTACTAACCCACTGAGGATGTGGATACGCTCCGTATTATATTTGAGAGGGGTGAGTTCGGCTCTGAGGACCTGCAGAGCCTCCAGGACCTTCCCATCCTCCAGATATTCCAGATATTTCTGCTGTAGGAGCAGGAACTTCATCCGCTGTAAAAACGAAGACATAAATGATCACGACATTTTGAACAACGGATCAGCCGACATTTAATAAGACAAATCTGTTGTTACTGAGCATAGCAGGACTGGGACTTACGTCTGCCTAGTTTAAAAGAACTTTAAACATCAAGTTGAAAATGTAGTTACCAACCAGACGTAACAATGTTTTTCTTGCTCTGTCCATCATGTCGGTCATTACAAGGACGCCAAACTCATTTTATATTGAGGGTCACAGACAGGTTACTTTGATCTTAAGTGGGCTGGACGAGTGCAAGGCCCCTTTTCTGTCGCTGTAAAGTATTTTAACTACACATTTAATTTGATCTAATTACAAGGAAAATAGTGCAAGTTCAATAATCTCAGCTACGTGATAAAGACGTGTTGTTGTAAATGAGAGAAAGCTGTTAGTGTGACTATCAGGACCTAAACTATGAGAAACAAATGTGTCAAATTACAGAAAACGTTTGGGTACCTCATTGTTCACTCACAGACATGTTTATCCATTTATTTATTTTTATGTATTTATTTTATTCTGCAGTCACACTAAAAACAAACACAGACATTTCTAGTGTCGATAGTCTAATTTAATTGTTCATCTGTTATTTAATCCCTTCGGTGTTGTATGAGAGGCCTGAAACATAGTCCAGTCCACCAGGCTAATGTTTGACACCCGTGCTCCAGTAGATTTACAGTATATAGGCTTTTTGGGTGCTGGCTAATTGTTGAAGCAGTGTGTGTCAGGTCAGTATTGCTGGACTGTGTTTTCTATGCTTTTGTGTATAGAAATGTTCATAGTCTTGTCCATTTGTAAATAGCACTGAAGCACTGAAGCAGGGGTGAACTGCCGACTGATTTTTGTACAGTTTCTCTTGCGTTTCAGTAGCACTCCTTTGGAATAGCTCCTTCTGTTTCTTATTTTGGCCTTTGTTTACTCAGGAGTTTATGCTTCTAGTTCTGGTGTTACTGATGTAGCATTAAACCTCACCTTTATCTGTAAATTGGCTATAGGGCCCAGCAGGGACACCCTTATGTTTCCCTCCTGTACCCCTCGACTGGGACATAACACTAATATTTAACTTGAACCGGCAGGATAGAAAAAAATGAGTTCCTGTGTAAAAATGCTGTGGATTGAAAACAGAATTGGGAAACTGACTTAAAAAATGCAGTGAACTGGGTTCTTTTATCATTTCATCTTAAACGGCTGCTTGATCCCAGTGGATGAAGTAAACAAACCCTAAACAAACCAGTGATCACAGCTGAAGGCTTAGGGCGTTTAGACTATATAGTGTGTGCTCGATGAAATCTCTACGAAGTTTTATTCTAGATCATTAGGATTCTGGCTCAATGTTCAGACTACTGACTTTATGGTATCTGCATGGTGAACTCATGTTGTCTGAGGTTTGCGAGGCGCTCCACTCACCACTATAGCACTAGGAGAATGCATCAGTGCCTTCAGCTCATTCAGATCACTCTCCGCCTATATGAAAAGGAGAAATACAATCCCATTAATATACAATCAAAGGGATCACGCACGAACCATGTGGCATCCTTTACTTGACCTAAACCGTGCACAGACTTCTGTAACGGCCTCCTAAAGCTTTAATTTGCAGTTCAGCAAACTTGGTTGCACCTTGTCCCACTCTCCTTCAACGACATGATTGCGGAACTTGGTGGCAGAGGGGTGTTCCAGCCTGCAGCCAGACTCTTGCATCAGGAGGTCCACCGTCTGACTATGAACAATGAAAAGAAACATCCACATTACTACTATGAGCATGGCGAAGCATCAGCACCACCTGTGAGAATGTTTTTAACACACTGATTGGAAGGTTGTGTTGTGTGTCATCTCTCATGTGTGAAATAACATGACATGTATCAACATGCTGTACGATAATGAGATTAATGTTCATCCTTCATATAAAAATGTAACAGTGTGTGTCATGACAGAGCCCTTCTAACGCACCAATCTGTGCCCACAGCTAAGAAACGGCGCATGGGACGTTTTTTACTTTTATTTAACTTGTGCCATGATGTTGGACGTCATAGGCTGTATCAAGTAACCTTTAAGTTGGTGTGTTCTTTATATTCTGACACTTCATAGTTGGCAGATTTGCTTAAAATACCACCTATAAGACTTGCACCGTACCGTGATATGGGTCCCGATACTGTACAGCTGTGCCTTGATATTATTTACGAGCATTTCTGTGCCCTGAGCGGGCCTATCATCGCTCTGCACCTGCAGCCAGCGATAAACAGGTGAGGAAAGATCCATCGTGAGCATCTTCACCAGGCACTAAACGCTGACCTGCCATCACCGCCGCTGTTCGACATACGCTGTAGAAATAACAACACCAGCTACCTGAGCTGGCTCACTTACTCGAGACCTAAATCGTTGAGATGTTGTCCTATGAGCCTGATGACATCCTCCTCAGACTGGGACAGACGCTTCTTCTTCTTCACTCCCGACCCTCCATCCGCCGCGCTGCTGCTGCTGTTATTGTTGTTGGAGGCGGGCTGGGCTGCCACACCGTTGTTGTTGCTGACAGCGTTGCCATTGTTAGTTACTGAGATAAGTCCGTTGGAGTGAGCTGCCACGGTGGAGGACGACTCTCCATTCTGAGTACCGTTTGGACAGGACAGTTCGGAATCGCGCTCCTGTCCTCCACCGTTAGCCTCCATGTTGCCACGGTTTATATCGGTGATATGATGAGTGTGCGAACAGCTGACAGGTCCACGGGGATGACCAAACCTCCGGTACGGTTAGCGTCGGGCCCACTGACCCAGATGCAGCCGCAAATTGCAAAGCTCCCCCTGCGCCCGAGTCTCTTGTGTTCGGCCGCGTCAGCCTGAACGATAGCCGGGCTTCAGCTCGGAGGACAAAGAAACAAACACCAGACTTATTTCGAAAGTTGCATTTTGAGAATTTCGACGTTATTTCGTGCTGTCAATGTTGGCAAAGCTGCGCTCAGCTTGCGGAGTAGCGCTTGTTATTGTTGCTCTTAGACAGCTGCAGCGCTGATATGGCCATACGCGGTGACGTCAGCGGAAATTCCTTCTCGTCTTTCTTGTTTGTTGTGCGTCACCGTTAGGCGCCGCTGTTTCCCCAACTGTACCTAGGCCCGACCTACACATCTTCCAACAAAGTGACGTGCTAATTTAGGGTCTACTGACACGCGTGGGTTACTTAAGATAGCACATTCCATCTGAGTATTAAACCCTACCATCAAAGTCAGATACAGCTATGCATGATTTAATTTTTTCATACCCATAACTGTACGTTTTACTAGTGTCGTAACAAACATCATGACAAGAATAGAACTATTCATGTTGTAGTCTGTGCACATCTGTGTAACTACAGCACTGTAGAAAAGTCCTGCTACTGCATATTTATGCCTCAGACATGATGCTGGTTTTTTTCATCTGAATGTTTTCTTACCCTGTTTACTGTTTACTTTGACTCATAAATTAGACGATCATCACTGTCTGAACTCGGCCACTTTCCAGAGATTTTGAGTTGTTGCAGAGTGAAGGAGTAAATCACCAATCAGTTGTCTCAGTTGGCTGTGCAGTAATCATGACACTGAGATTTATCAGTATTATTCTTTAATCTGTAAGTGGTAACCAACAACTGAAAGGAAAGATGGCACATTAAATAAGAAATGATTTAACAAAGCAAAGAAAGAGAACAAAAAGATTAGGAAGGTGTGAAAAAGAATGTTTGGAATCAAAATCTGAGCAGTAACACGAACCGGCTTGTTCTTTCCTTCTAATACCACCAGCAGACCCTACCAGGGGGCCCCACAGTGTCTTTGTGTTTAGCTTAGAAAAAACCCACACAGTCGCACTTAAAACATGGATTCATATTCTGAGCTCATACATTATTGAAAGTGCTAGTTTGTTTCCAATCCTGAGATTCTTAAAAATAAAACTCAGAAAACAGCCTCAGACAATGTTATGGCATTCAAAGCTAAAGCCATTTTTTCATCATTGGCACTTTCACATGTGTGGAGGAAAAAAAATGTCCCTGTCATTTCCAATAAATACATCTGACCAATAAACACTGTGTAAACTCTATATACAATAAGAATACATCCTGTCCCCTTCATTTTTACAAAGGAATGAAAAAAAGACAAAAAACATCACATTATGAACATGTGAATTAAAGGGGAAGGAATGAAACTTCTCACTGGCGAGAAGAGCATCTGGTGTGGAGAAGACAAATCTATTGCACTTTCTTCCCTTTTTACAGACAGTGACAATAAACAGGAAAGAGCAGTGACTGCTGCTGTCATGTCAAGGCCATCGTGTACATCACAATTATACAGCGTTGTTGCTTCCTACTTCCTAAAACACAGTCCAAAACTGGGTCCAAAATGTCAAAGAAGTCATGTCACCCATTCTACTGTGCAGGTCGATTCAAGGAGCAGTCCCTTCCAACTTTTTCTCAGGCTGAGCTGATCCAGTTGACTCTGAGACTTGGGCTATTTCCTTGGCTTGGGTGATGTTAAGTCTCTTACCCGACCCCTGACTTCACTCAGTTAAAGTACAATAACAGCTTAAGTAAGATTTGCATTCGCCTAGAGGAACTCAGCTACAGTGCAACCATTTGAATTTTCACACACGTTTATCTGGACAATCTAAAACATCTTATTAGGAGACTGAACCTAAATTCGAGCTATAATAATAAAGCTAATGGCAGTAATTTATTACATCACATCACAATTATGGGCACAAGTACAGGAAGGTCAGATCATACTGTTTGTCCCATTGTGTCTTCTGAATATGTTTGACCTATTGGTTAACTGAAAACAGACATCATGGCGATCCAATCACTGGTTGCTTAAACTGGCTTTAGGTGACACTGAATGTCACCTGTTTGCTGGAGAAGGACCCAGAGCTTTTGTTTGAAAAGGAGATAGACTTAATGTACCTTAATGTATAGCTCAAGCTGTGTGAAGCTTCGTGAAGGAGTAATGGACAGAGCAGGGGTATGGTATACTTGCATCCCCAAAAGCTTGAAGCCTGTATCTTAGAGTTTAACCCAGTACCTGAGAGGTCGGGTCCCTGCTCCAGGAGATTGGGAAACAGGTTCTGACTATTGTTAGTAGTCACACGCAAAGCACCCGTTAAGAATATCTATGCTGTTTGGAGCGGTGGGCCATCATCAGTAGTGACATAGCCAGTGACAGCGAGCGGTGCCAAGCTACTGAAGAGAAGCGTGTCGGTTAGGCAAACCTTGGGGTGAGAACTGGCTTGAGGTTATGTGGGGTTTGTCTCCTCTCTGCTTTTTCCAGTTGATGCAGTTCTGTCAAGATGTGACCTCCAGCTTGTACTGGGATGGCTTGCATGCATCCTCAGCCCAAACCGGGTGGAATGGCCACTCTGGTTTGGGAGACAGTGGCTGCTCCAAGTGGAGGAGTTCATGGTATCTTCAAAAATGAAGGAAGAAGAAAGCAGGACTGGTGCACTAATACAAACGAATGACTAATCTGAAAGTCTGAACATGAAGCTGTTGATTTACTGGCCAGTTTTCATGTCAACAGTTTGACCAAGAACATTTATCAGCAGAACTACAAAAATAAGTGAAGTGTGGAGTGAAAGAAATAGTAGAAGCTCACTTCAACTGCAGAAACGAATTCTTTCATTTTAACATGCCCATCCCAGCTGTCATGTGCACTTAATCCACAGCTTGGACACATGTCACCTCTCGCTCTTCACAAAAACTTCTGTTATCCATTGTGTTTGACACAGCTTTGAGATACAGAAGCCAGTGGAATGGTGTGGCTGAGAGGACAGCAAAGCTGAAAGATGTATCCCCTTTCAGATCCAAGGATATCACAAATGTGGAAAAAAAAAATACATTCAATATTGCCCACTGCAGACGAGCAGCAGCACATAGCAAATCAGTGTGACACTGTTGTCTCTCACTGGTCTAATCAGACTGCTCAGAGGCAGGAGTAGTGAAACCATAGAGCCCAGCACTGGGATTTTACATCAGTCTGTCAGGCTTTTGGTAACTGAGGATGCATCTCCAGTATAGAGGCTATGCATAGAAAAAACCCACCGTGTGTTCATGTGCTGAGGAGATGGTGTCAAACTGGTGAGTTACCAAAAAGGGCTGTGAGCGCCAGAGAGAAAATTATTTTTTTAAAATCGGAGATACATTTATGGAAAGAGGGTATAGGCCATCAGTGTAATTCTACAAAGTCATCCTCATATTGAAATGCTGAATTCAAAGAACTACTTTGGTTAACACAACCCAAAGATTTGGTCAATTTGCTGTTGGAAAAAAAAACATTGAACCTAGGCTGAGGTGATACCCTCCATGCCACACAGTCTCAATGGCTGTTTTATTCCCAGTCCACATGTTTTGTCTCCTGCCTGTCTTTACAATGTTTTGCTGAAGTCAAAAGCTTTCAAACATGCACTCATTTGCATTAGTCACATGGCATCTGTCTGCCTCATGTCCCTACAGCACGTATACCACGTCTGTCCCAATAACATTTATAGATAAAATCTAATTATAGGCTAATTATGAGCTAAGCTAACCCTTCATCCTACTGACTCACCTTCTGCAGTCAATTTAAAGCATATTTCTGAAATGCATTTTTATTGCTGCGGAGGAGAGATTTGTTTAACTAAGAAAGAGACTAAGAGAGAGAAATGTTTAAAAGTTTGCTTGGACTTTACAAGTCAAGGCTAACAATTTTTGTTGGAACAAAAGCAACAATTCCTTTGTGCATGTCGAACATTTACACATACCATGGTAATCTGTGTCAGTGTTAGCAAAAGTGACCTGTCGCTTTAAACAAAAAATGGTAACCAATGTCTGTCCAAGCATTGCCCAGTTTCCTTAAAAACCAAAGCAGGTTTTCTTTTAGATCTCAACTACAACAGGTTAAATCTAAAAGGGACTGCTTTAGAGGTATCGTTTTATTCAAGTGCTGAAGCAGAGAGGGCTGTGTGTCAGACCTGCAGCTTCAAAGCAACAATGCCACATTCTTCAGATGCACACACCATAAAGCGATGCATTGTTACTAAAATTCATCCTTTAAAAACGCTGGTCCTGATGTTTCTAAACAAGAAAAAGAAGAAACTGAGATTCAACAGAAGGCAGCAGCAGGGATTTAAAGCTGCACATGATGGTAAAGGGACTAGTTTTATACTTCATGCCTTCAACTTTCATACAAGCATGTTTTTTATGCTTATGTGCTTTTTCTTTCATGTTCACACGCCAATGGATGCATCGGAGAGCAATTAGGGGTTAGTGATTACAGATTACAGCAGGCAGGGAGGAAACCATCAAGTTTCTGAGTAGTAGAGGACCTGCTCTACCTGCTGAGCTACAGCCACTCAGGATGTCACTGGGGCAGTTTGAGCTCTTGTTGGCAGAGTTAGGATCACATCAAAGGAGGCAGATATCATGTCAGAGAGCTAATTGATCCAGACTAGTGTGTGTCTAAGGTAAAACGATATTACTTTACTATCTCTATATTCAGTACCTGGATTCGTTTTGAGCTCCAAGTGCATTTGTTGTCGAATGGAGTGGTTTATTAGAAATGTCTGCACAGATTTTACACGTCTGGTGTGTAAAGGCCTTTACGCTAACGTTTCCTTCTGCTAAACATTTTTGTGCCTACGCTCCTTTCAGGAAGAATGTGAAAGGCTGACACAAGGACAAAAAAGATAATTGATAAATAATTTGTTCTGTAGTATCGGTCCAAATCGAGAGCAAATACACGACATAGCTGTATAACCTGTTTAACCCAATATTATGAATTTCCACAGAACCCCTTATTCAAAAAGTAAGAATTTTAAAACTTTACAGTATCATAGATCAGTCCCCTCAGTGTCAGAGTCAAAGAATCAGCTTTTACCTTTAATCTAATTCTCCTTACATCTACTTTGGTGAACTCCCTTTCTATTCTGCTAAATTTATTCAAACAATCTTGATTTGAATATTAAACTTCAAAAAAGAAATGACCTTCAAAATCAAATACACACTCCTCTCGCATCTGTACATCTTGAATACACAAGTTCATGTTTATGAAGTTTGTCAATTAATAAGGCTTCAATTCAGTTATATTTTCAGGTTTCCCAGCACTTCAAATCAAATAAGTTGTCACTTCAAAACTTCTTTCGCCTGCATGACTCTTCACACAGCCTATGACTGATGAGTGTGTGCAAGATAGAGAGACAGAGATAAGTCCTCAGCTATCCACCACCTGATGTGGCAGAGTGACAGAGGAGCCATTGATAAATGAGCCTTGTTTGTCTCTTCCCTTCAGAAAATAAGTGAGCAGCTCCCCTTTGCCCTTCACAAAGATGGGCCCTCTTCTCACGAAGCGAAAGCCATACTCCTTCAGGATGTTGTAGCAATCCTCCACTACCTAAGGGAAACACACACAGGGTACAAGAGTATGTAACATTGCTTTTGTACAGTTGAACAGTTTGTTTGCATTTTCCCCTAATTCCCAGGAACCTCCACTGCTGTCTGGTCACCAACAGCGCTCTATATGGATATATCAGCATCTGCCCCAGAGTCACTTCACCACATCCTGACTATCTTCTTATACCTGTGAGCATACCTGAGAGCAACTTTGCCTTGCTACAGAAAGGACTGGATACTTGTTCTTGGTCCTCATAAGCACTTTTCCGAGGACTACAAGATCTTATCAGTTCACATGAAGTTTCCAGGTGACCCCACTCCATACACCAGTGTGCTGAGGGCTCTTGGACGGTGTACATCACCCATGAAGGCAGGAGACTCTCAAGATTTTGAAGCTTTTTCTCTGTCAGTTGCCTTGGGTCTGTCTTGTGGGGATGCTTACTACTATGGATGGAATAGCAGAGAGTTAACTCCAATGTAGACCAACTACTTTCTGAACTTCCTTTGAGGTATCAGTAAATGGTTTTCTAAATAAGCCCTTTCTATCTAACACATATTGTAAGGAGCTTGGAAAGAGACGTGTCTGGACTTCTTTAAGTTTCTTGAAGATGTTTCATGTCTCATCCGAGAAGCTTCTTCAGTTCTAAGACCAACTGGTGGTCCCATGTTTAAGCCCTATGGGAGTGTTCCCAAAAGGGTCGTGGACACCCTAAAGATCCTCTACCTAATCACACAAGCCAAGGTGTGAAAACGGGTGTGGGTCAGCCAAGGTTTTCGGTGAACCCACTGTGACACCTAGCCCCACCCTATCATGTGATTTCCAGAGGTCAGATGGCCCAGGATGTGAGTGGGCATTAAGGCGTCTGGGAAGGATCTCAGAACTGGATTATAGATGTCAGACAGTTGGTGTCATAAGCCCTGCCCTCTGTTCAAAGATGGCTGTTCACAGTGGACATAGATACTTCTTTCACTCCTCTTTCAAACCATCTGCCCTCTCTGTCCAAAATGTGAACATTGGCATCCTCAAAAGAGTGACCTTTGTCCTTTAGATCTAGATGGACGGCAGAGGGGGCTCTTCTATGCTGTGCCATGTGTTTATGAAGTAGCTGTTTGGTCTCTCCAATGTAGAGGTCTGGGCATTCCTACACTGTACAGCATATACTATGTTGTTAACCTTTTGTTAATGAGTTTTGTCTTTGGGATCAAGAAAATTAAAGAAGTCTAGATGCTTTTCTTTCCAAGCTCCTTAGACTATGATGACCTGGATGCTGAGAACCTTCACAAACATTCATGCATAATTATACTCCGATGGAAGCATCATAGAGAAACTTTGGGTTAGTATCTTGCTCAAGGATATATGGAATGCAGACTGGAGCAGCCAGGGATTGAACTACCAACCTTCCATTTAGTAGATGACCTGCTCTACCTCCTGAGCAACAGCCGCTCCATAACTCTGAGATTACTGCTTCAACCAAGGCTACCTACAGTCTGGATCAAATTGCACTTACATCACCGGAGGGGAAAGTCAGTAGGCACTCTGAAACCAAGAACTACAGTAGTAGGCAGATTTTTGCACTTATTTCAAGCAAAAATATCTTGTATTAAGTGAAAAAAAATCTGCCAATGGAACAAGTGAAACATTTCTATGTTCAAGATTCACTGTCTTAAAACAAGTTCATATATCTTATTATCCAACAGAAACATACAATTGCCTGCTGCCATGAAGTTCCTTGCCCTTGCCCACACAGACAAAGTTGTGGGTGGGGGATTAAACCTGACCTGCTGCCACTACAGTTTGCCCACAGGGAGACTCCACATCCACAAACCTGTATTCTGTTTCACTGGAGTCGATTGCTTTGGTCATGCTCAATTCTGTCTTTAACATCAAGATGGAGACGAGAGCCTCTGAGGCATAATCTCTAAGTGCCTAATCATCAGATCTGTACACCCTGACTTGCTGCTGACTCTGGGCTCAGACACTTTCCTCCTGGCCTTGCGTAGATTCATCTCGTGTCGAGAACACCATCTGATATGTTGTCAAATTATAGAACTAATTTCTGGTTCTGGTTTTTAGGATGCCTCACTACTCCAGGTGGTTTCTGGACAAGCTAGCTTTATCACCAGTCGAAGATTGAAGCAAAGCCAGATCATCGCTGACCACTGACCGGTTAATTTGCAGAACCTTTCCAGGTTAAACAGAAGGGGCGTGACTCAACACACGACCGTGCCATAGGCCAAGTTGTCATAATTTTGCACCCTCAGTTGTCCAGGGCCATTGAGCTGGTGGAAAAATCTGAAACATGTTTCCTGGGACGGATGGTATAGTGCTAGTAAAAGATCAAACTTGTATACAACCAGTGGTTAAGCTGGTTACTCTGCCTCAGATAGCAGAGGGGAAGTCCTCCTCATAGTACAACAGATACTTTTTGCTGTGATCTTAAAGATCCCTAAAAGAAATTTTACACAATGTATCTTATATCCTTTCTACAATAATCTTTTTGGTTGTTGTGTAAACAATATTTGACTAAAGCAGGAGTCTGAAGTAAAGAAGTACCTGGATGTTGCCCATCACCCCCGTGGACTCCATGCGACTTGCCACGTTTACAGTGTTGCCCCAGATGTCAAAGTGGGGTTTGCGCGCGCCAATCACTCCAGCTAGCACCCCTCCCTTATTTAGACCTAAAAGAGAGTGTTGAAATATGCAACATTTTCAATTAATTTTAATCCAGTTCAGGCTTTTTTCTTTAGTGCCAAATCACAAGAAAAGTAGCCTCAAGGCACTTTGTAAGGTAAAGACTCAAAAATAATAACAAGAAAACCCTAATCAGACAACCTTATATGAGCATACATGTGGTGACGACTGGAAGAAGAAACTCCCTTTTAGCAGAAAAACAAACCCTTCAGTAGAATCCGGCTCACGGAGGGGCAACTGTCACAGACCATTGGGTAATTTGTAACCTTGACTAGTGCTGTTTCTATACTGTGATCAATCCTGAAACCTCTTTTTAAGTAATGGTTTAATTACTGCCACAAAATAAGGCCTGTGTCAAATCATATTTAGGAGGATCAATGCGGTTTTTGTCTTAGTTGCAGAAAGCTGTAACAGCTCTTTATCCTCTCAAGTGTGCTTGAGATTTTACCCATCCAGTCAGTGTGAATTTTGTGGACTAGGCATTCAACAACATCACTTCCTGTACAAGTGCAGCAAGAGCTTAGTCAGCATTGCCAGCATTAAGTTGGACTCATTTATACTGGGTGCCGGTGGTTGCAACTGATTCTGCTCATGATCTTTATGGACAGAATTTCTAGGCGTAGCCAAGGGATGGAAGGCTTCCAACTTCTGCCCACCACAGAATCTCTCCAATCACCGCCACTTGCATACAATGTGGTCTTTAAGCTGCTCTGCACTGTGTTAACACATGGCATTGAATAAGATAACAGAGGAGTAATTATATCCTTAAACTTAGTTAAAGCAGTTTTAGAAAGACATCTTTGTTGTAATTCATTATTATCAGGAAGTCCTAAAACAGGGGTGGGCAACTCCAGGCCTTGAGGGCCGGTGTCCTGCAGGTTTTAGAGCTCAGCCTGGGTGAGCACACCTGAATCAAATGATTAGTTCATTAGCAGGCCTCTGGAGAACTACAAGACATGTGGAGGAGGTGATTTAGCAATTTAAATCAGCTGTGATGGATCATGGACACATCTAAAACCTGCAGGGACACCGGCCCACGAGGCCTGGAGTTGCCCACCCCTGTCCTAAAAACTCCCTGAAAAGCCTTCAATGAATCCAAAGTGCTGCAGCCAGAGTACTGACAGGGACTAGAAAGAGAGAGCAGATTTCTCCTGTATTGGCTTCCCTTCATTGGCTCCCTGTTAAATCCAGAATTGAATTCAAAATCCTGCTCCTCACATACAAGGTCTTAAATAATCAGGCCCCATCTTATCTTAATGACCTTGTGGTACCATATCACCCTACTGAGAGAACTTCGCTCTCGCACTGCA